>JASDQU010588510.1:65332-82266 GCA_032191745.1 Picea mariana
TGTAGCAACCACTTCTTGCATAGCATAAGTCCAACTCCTACGTAACGAGAGATTGTAGTTGAGGGATGTGTCGACTACTTCTACCTCGACGCACACGGTCTTCCCTCCTATCTGCATGGGGAAAGAGGGAATGATTCCATGTGGTCAGAATGAACGACCATCGAAAGTAGTGAGAAGAGTAGTTGACGGAGACAAAAGGGGCTAGCCAATGGCCTTCCAACATGCCAATTACATGACGCATGTCGAGGTGCCCTCATCAACCACCGTGCGTAAAATGTTCTTAGTAAAAGTTTTCATGGGGTAAGTCACTACTATCTGAAATGCTACATGGTAAGGTAGACGATATTTTAAGTTGGTTGTATCTAGGATGATTGTACTCGGATTACAAGTCTCCGTAGATCCTAGAGTTGCTAACAAAGCTTTCCTCTAGGAAGGGAAGCTTTGGAGGACCTCCAAAGTGAACATCGCACAAGGCGTTTGAGACAAATCATCCACTACAGAATAGTTCTGGGCGGCCCTTGCATTTGGGTTGTGAGAAGATTTCTTGAACGCACCTTTTGGGATGCGTGTCATTGTTTCACCCAAATTATTCTTGATCTGGAGAGGAAGAGATGGTATTTCAACTTCTTTTCCCTTCTCAGAAGTTCTTGGTTTACTATAGTCATGCGCTCTAGTTGATATAAAAGAATCACCTTTCATCATATATACATTCACGGATGCAGGATTATTCAAAGACTAAGGGGGTCATTGACTGCCCCCTTCCATGCTTGTAGAGCCTTGGGTTAGGTTTTGCCCATGTTGAAATGGATTGGTTAACACAGCATGTTGTTTCTATGTCACAAACTTTTGGGCCTCTGCAAGCCAAGAACATTGGTGGGTCGGGTGGTCTTCCGCGCACAGGTTTCATGGATACCACACCTTTCATTTCTCAGTGTTGCCCCCGCCAACATTATTAGTGGGTTTCTTATCCCCCTTACCCTTCTTTCATTGTTTTTTCTTTCCTTCAAGCTGTTGGGTGGCCTTTGGATTTGTTGATTGCATGTTGTGTACATCCAATGTTTGGGTAGGGGGAGTAGCCAAAAAAATAGTTGTGTGTTGTATAGACAATTGCTGTAATTTCTTTGTTAGTTATTCACCGGACTTTGTTTATGCTGAACCAAAAATACCATTGGCATGTGGTCCAGCTCTCTTTCTGGTTTTATCAAGTATTGAGCGTGGCACATCTGGCAAGATCTCATATAATAAACTAGACTGAGAGTAGATTAGCTCAAGCTGTGCTCTCATGATGGCATCTTCTTTGAAAAACACTCCCAACATTGCTATGTCTTTGGATAAATGTGGGACCAAAGACTTAAGGAACCACTCGAGTAGGAATGATGGTGGGACTGGCACCTTAATTAAACTCTTCCGGCATCTCCATTCTCAGATGTGATCAGAGATATGGTTCGCTTTTGTCTATTCGAAATTGGCTAGCAATTATGTGCCAGCGTTGTATCTCATAAGTAATTGGAAATGGTTTAGGAAAGTCATTGCCAATTCATCGAAGGAATATTATCTTGAGCAGTCGAGCTCACTGTACCATTTTGTGGCACTCCCAATGAGAGTACATTGAAACAATCGCAATTGTATGGAGTCATCTTTCAACTAGTTAGATGAGCACCAAAGATGGAAGGTAGTCACATGATCTCTTGGATATTCATTAGGCTTCGCTTCGAACTTTGGTATGTACGAAGGCAACTTCATCAGCATAGGGGGCCAATGCGGATCGTGATAGATAGGATCATGATAGTCTGGAAAATGCAAGGTTTCCAGGAAAGGTAGTTTGGGTTTTTGGTGATAACCATGGAAAAAGGGACCTGGAGTTTGACTGGCACTAGGTTTCTAGGAAAAGTACAATTGATGGCCTGGGTTCTGGTAAAAACCATGGCCATGACCAATGTATGGATTCTGTGTGTGCAGAGACATCATCAAATGATTCCAAAAATAGGATGTAGATGGTTGGGCATGCATTACATTTGGAGGACTTTGGGAAGGGTTGCTCCATGCCGATCCCATGGGCATAGGAATAGCACCCTGTCCGGGATTCCATTGGTTGTGAAAAGAATTTCCCCAGATTGGCATTCCTGACGAGGGAACTGATTCCTGTCAAGAATTCCAAGCTCCTGATGTAGAAGAATTTCTTGGGTTTGCCCCTTGTGCAGGAATAGTACCCTGCATAGGAATAGGTTGTCTGTAACTGGGGTTGCCCCCAGTCGGGAAAGCAATTGATGAGAATGTGTTGTTACCAAACACACCGAACAAATAAAACAATGTCAAACCTACCGACATATTATGAGAAGGTGGTCCTTAACTCCCTGCTTCAAATAAACTATGGTGTGTGGGTGGCCAGACGGATTGTTGGTGGGTGCCACCAAGCAAAGGGRACAACGGAGGTATATGACCTCCCCCATAAGGGAAATCATTAAAATGAGTTGAAGTGGCCCCCATGTTTCTTTGAAAAGAGKCATTAGAGCTCCTTTCCCMAAGACCTAAAGTCTGTAAAGTGGAGTAGGAAAGTACGAGACTTATACCTGAGCTAGGTATCCCATATGAGAATGGAGGGCCTGTCACACTCGGTGTGAAAGGGGTAGTGGTCGCTGCCATATATGAGATTGGACCACTGATCGAGGTAGAGGTGGTCAAGACTATGGTGGCTCGGACCGATGATGGTCAGTTATGAGATGGAATATCCCCTGTGGTGACAACCGTAGTGGAATTTGAAGAATTCCTAGAAGAAGTGGAAGCATTTGTTTCCATTGTTGTGTGCAACACTGTCTGGAACTCATAAGGGTGAATCTGTATGATGATGGGTGATGAAAGATCAATGGTTGGAGTTTTATATGGACCAAGATATTTCACTCCAAGGTCTAAAATGGTTGTTTCCTCTAGATGTTAGTTGGGTACRGTTACCTATGACCCGGTCACTTCAAAAGACCCTTGTTGGTCTAGCTTTCGCCTTAGTGGTGGCAGAGGTAGCTCTAGTGTAACCGGTGATAGGCCCAGAAGCCTTCGTGACCGGTAGAGCTCATGATCCCCCACTGTGTGATAATATCAAAGACACACTAGGGATTTCTATTCGTTCAAAAAACAACACATAGTAAAAAGGTCCCTTTAAGATAAAACAAGCAAACACTAAACTAGTTGTAAGAACAGTTACAACAACCAACACTAGAGAAACTTACTGGTGCAAGTGCAACTAGAACACGGAAGCACCCTCCGGGTATACTCTACAATGCGTGGTTCGATGTTTGTCCTAGGTACTGCAGTATACCCCCACAGTCACCTATGTATGTCTCTAAAAAATATAGGCAACTAGGTTGCCAGTGTGCAAACAGTCACCATTCGGGTATAGTCGAAAGTCGGGTAGACCACAATGAGAAGGGTATCAAGCCCAAAACTTGTCAAGCGCATCGAAGGAAAGTGGTCTAGAAGAAAATGGAGGACCTTGAATGGATTCAAGACCCACGAAGCTCCGTGGAAAATGAAATCGATGGAATCCCAAGGCAAGCCCTCTATATGTGTTCTCCACTACGATTGGTCTAGCTTTGGAGGGGTTATCTCCACTACCTTTCCGCACATGACCTCATTTTTAGCCCCTATGTTAGAGGGGGGTCCCGGATAGCTTTCATGATACTGTACTTTGAAACTCCCTAACTTAGACTCCAATGTTTGATTTAATGGCCTTGAAGAGTTTTCTCTCCAATCTAATTCAAGGCCCTAACCCTAAACTAGTTGGTTGACCCTACAAACATAAAAATTCTAATGAATTTTAGATTTAGTGTTAATTTTTATGGCTTGTCTTAAGTCAAAGGTTATGAAAGTGAAACTAGTGATGTTTGAAAGACAAAAGAAAAATAAACAGAAAGATGGAAAGAAAATAACTTCTTCTTGACTCAAATCTTAAACAACTTTTCAAACTAAAAATTTTCTAAGATCTTTAAACAACAAACTCAAAGCAGGATTTCACTCGACTACGAGCTACTTATGATTTAAGTAAATCATCAAGAACTTATGAAAGCAAAGACTTTTCCCTAGTTACTAATGCAAACCAACACTATTTAACCAAACAAAGAAATAAAAGAATTTTTTTTTTATTTGAATGCTCACAAAGAAAAAAGGAAAAATATCAACAAGTAAAAACCAAGAAAACTTCTGGCCTAAGCATAGATCACAAAGAGTCACTTTAAAAATAACACATAAGCAAATTAAAATTGGACACTCACACTTGTCTAAAAACCCTATAAAAAACAATTTTGAGGAAAGCTTCTTAATGAAAAAGAAAGTTATTGCTGTGATCAAACCTAATTTATTGACCGCTATGATAGAGACCCAAAAAAATGAGAGGTATAACTCTTGTCAAAGGAAAGGATGAGTGCCTCACCTTAAACAAAAAGTTTGTCCACAGGCACACTTTTAACAGTTCAATAGCAAGCGTGTGCATGCGAGTTGTGTAAATTCAGGGCGTGTGTACACACATGTTGGCCTTATACAGGTTGTGTGTATCTCTGAAACTCTAAGACAAATAAAAGGACAAGCAATCCAACCTAATCAGAGACTACTGGTACTAAGAACTAGGATCTCTTGAAGACTTAGACACTTACTTTAAAGAAAAAAGAAAACAATTCAAGGAAAAATTCATAGAACAAACCAATATGAGGTGAACCCTAAGCTATAGAATGCAAACAACAAAGACTAGAAATAGTTCCAAAAAACCCCTAAGAAGGATTATTTCTGACAGAGGAGAGGATGACTACCTCTCTAAAAAAAAAAATTGGAATCATACACGCGACTGACACTTCCTCAGCTAGCGTGTACACGTGAGTTGTGGGAAGGTAGGGCACGGGTACATGTGTGCAGACCTTATACAAGTTGTGTGTACCTCTGTGGGTCTTGAAAAAAAAATAAAAAAAAATGCATTCAAGCAAAGAAACAAAAATAACTGTCCCCGAGGTGTAGGACAGTCGATGACGGAGTGTGTTGCTAAGCCACTCCGTGATGTTAAAGTCACCGGTTCGAAACCTGCGGGGACAAAAAATCCAACCATGNCGATCCCCGGGTGATTTTGACGGCTTAGATGCCCCTGAGTCGCGGTTTCTCAAGCCACAGGTTAATCACGAGCCAACAGGTCCCGCACAAATTAACAAACAAACAAACAAAAAAAAAAGAAACAAAAATAACTAGTATGGAAGACCAGAATCTTTGTTAGCTCAGACTTTTGCAGAAACTTTAAAAACCAGGAATGGAACCAGTTCTTAAAAATACCCAAGAAAAATTATTCCCAGAAACCCTAGAGATCCCCAGTATGGTCACCAATTCTATTGTGAGTGGGAAATCCCTCCTACGGAGTAGCACTAAGGGTTTTATCATGCATGCAAAAATGACCTAAAGATTCTTACTTTTTACCATCATCCCATGCCTAAACCACCATTACTCATATGTAAATGCAAGGCTCAAGAGATTAAGTTGACATACCTTATGTTTCGTGTTTGATGTCAATCCCTTTTTTCACTTGGTCGTTCTTTGATTGCAACTCTCCTCCCAATGCTGACCTGCATTCACTAAAGACAAACAAAGAACTCCACATGCATTTGATCTATGAACTAATGGGTTAGAGATTTAATCAATCATACAATCAATATTCCATTAATGATAATCTCATATGGCAGGATGGGAAAAACAATTCTTTTATTTACTTCATAATGATACCTTACAATGATAAAGTCAGTTATTTCTCGTCGATCCTGGTCTTGGGCTCTTCTTCCACTGTCTTCCAACTTCTTTTCTCTATGCTTCTCTTTGCACAAGGATGGCTAAAGGTTGGGACAAAGGGAATGCTTAAACAGGTATAGTTTCTTTACTATGATTCTCTTCTTTTCAAATGGGACCCCTAACCCTTCTTTTATAGGCTAGAAGAAGCTAGGTATTTGGTCGAGTGACCGACCATGCATAGACAAAAGGTTTAGTTAACTTACCCAAAGATGTGTGTTCCATTAGAAACTTCTCTTTTTCGGTGCTTTTGTAGGTACAAGCGGGTTGTATTGGGTCAGCTAGCATGTACACACGTGCAGTAATGGAGTAGGGTGCATGGGTTTTTATAAAAGGGATTTTTAAGAAGAGTTGTTCAACAGTGTTTTGCAAAGCAGGAATCTGAGATGGCCTAATGCCAGGTAAGCATGTCTGGTGCAAATTAGGGTTATAACAATAATACACTTATATTGTTTTGTGGAGAAAGGATTAATTGGTCCTATGATGTCAAGACCCCATTACTAAAAAGGGGAATCTATAGTGACAGGCTGCAAAGGAAATGCTTCCTTCTTAACCTGTCCTGCAGCCTTTTGGAAAATTATACATTTACAATAGAGCGTGTGGGCATATTTAAACAAAGTTGGCCAATAGTAACCATCTCGTAATACTTTGTGAGCAGTGGTGTCTCCACCGAAGTGTCCACCAGCTTCACCTACATGAAGTTCAGATAGTACTTTTTCTGATTTGTCCTTTTCTAAACAATGCATAAGAACGTTGTCAAAATTCTTTTGATATAAAACGTTATTTATTAATTGGAAAGATGCAGATTTTAACCTGAGTGCTATTCTATTTTTAGGATCAAGGTGGCGAGAAGAAGAACCATGTGTCAAATAAAATTTAACGTTCTCATACCATGAATTGGCAGCAACTTGTGCACAACTGATTTGTTTTTCGTTATGTTGATTTACAGTTAAGGTGTTAATTTGACTCTCATGTTCTTTAACTAAGTTAGAAACTAGTTTACATACGCCTTGACCTCTAACAATTTATGCAGGGGTTATTTTGAGGTTATACTCTTGTAAGGACGTCATCCAATTTTCCCTTTTCTCACACAACTCGGTTGGGTAAGGAATAATAACCTTGGTTCTGGATTTCAGCAGGTATGACCAGAAGTGTTTCACTACTTTAAAAATAGCTTATGTCTATTGATCTATTGCTGGATAATTAATCTCTTCTCCTTTGAAATATGATATCATGAAGGAAATGGGTATCTCATTACTTTCAGCGTTTTTCTGTGTTAACACAACTATATAAGATCAGTCAGAAGCAAAGGTGTAAAGAGTGAAATCCTGAGAGAAATCAGGAATCATCAAGGAAGGAGCTTCTACTATTTATTTTCTAATGGAGTCAAAATATTGACTTTATTGTGGTCCCCAACTATACTGAATATCCTTTTTAATTAAGTTATGTAATGGTCTTACCATTTATGAAAAACTTGGGACAAATATCCTAACAAAATTAATCTTGCCTAAAAATGATTGCATGGATTTTTTGGAAGAAGGAGGGGAGAGTTTAGCGATTTATTAGGTTCTTTCAGGGTAAATGATCATTATGTCTTTCGATACTATAAACCCCAAAAATTTACTTTTCTCTACTGCAAATACTGATTTCTTAGGGTTGAGAGATGTACTGAACCTACGACATCGTTCTAGTATGACCCTAAGGTTGGACAAGTGATCTTTCTTATATTTAGAGAAGACGGTAACGTCATTAAGATAGACCAACAATGATTTATTTATGAGAGCATGGAAAGCAATGTCCATTTCTCTTTGAAAAGTGGCCCCGTCATTTATAAGCCCAAAAGGAATCTTCCTGTAGGCATAAGTGCCCCATGGGATACAAAAGGTGGTTTTAAGCTGGTCTGAGGGAGACATGAGGACCCCAAAAAACCATCTAACAGAGAAAGTCTTTTGGAACCAGACACCTATTGAAGAATTTGTTCCATTGGAGGAAAAGGATAGTTATATTTATGAGACGCTCAATTCAAGTTTTGAAAGTCAACACAGAGTCTAATTTCACCACTCTTCTTCCTTATAGGAACTAGATTACACACCCATTGTGTGTGTCTTACCGGGAAAATTATCTTTGCATTTTGTAATTTATTTAGTTCTTTTTTAATAGTGGGTTCCAAGTTAGGGTGCATCTTTCTTAATATCTGTTGAAAAGGCTGGGTTTGGGGTTTCATGGGGATTACATGTTGTATGATATTAGGATCAAATGTTTTCAAATCATCATACGTCCAGGCAAAAACGTCTTTAAATTCTTTAAACAATTTTATAAAAGAAGATCATTCTTTCTCGGAGCATCATGTTCCCAAATTGATATTTTGAGGATTTTCCTTTGTCCGTAAATTCATCATTTCATAAATCATAGAAGAACTATTTGTTTTGCAATTAAATGACCATCTAAATTTATTATGCAAGTCATAAAACTTCTCTAGTATTACAACAGATATGGGGATAGAATTTACCAGATTAGATGTCGATTCAGGAGATATAGGATTTGATATTACCATGAAATTGTGGAGGTTTTCATCATGAGATCCTTCATCAATGACTGTACCTTGGAAGGTGTCCTCCATATGCAAGAAGTTGATGATCTGTTGGTCATCGTAGAACACTCACCAATTGGTGATGTTATCTGGGATCGATGACCTGAACAACAATTCAATCAAAAATGCATTAGGAGAAAGACCTTCTGCGAGAAATAGTTTAGAAGCCACATTAGCCAATAAATCATCCTATGAATTATTCAGTCTAGGAATGGAATTTATGTTAAATGATGAAATTTTTTGCATTAAAATCCATACCTCAGTTTGGTAAATTTTCAGATGTGGTGATAAGAAATCTATGGAGTTTTTTACATGCCTAACCATGATTTCTGAATCACTGAATACCATTAAATTTTATTCGATGGTGTTATTAGTGCACTCGAACTCTAATTGATAGGAAATGAAAGTTTTATTACCTAAGGGATTGATGAGAACACATCCTACATCGGCTCTTTCTTTGGATTTGGATCCATCAAAGTACAATGTCTAGATTTGAGCTTCGTCAGTAGTGTTTGACACGCTTGGCCAAGTTGATGTCTGAGTATGGGTCATAATTTCTGATTGTTTCCTTGGATCAATAATAGGAGAGATTTTGGTCATGAAGTTACCAAAGAAGGTATTCATTCTCTGCTTTTCGAATGAATTAGCAGATGCGGTGAAAGGTTCATTTGCATCATTTAAATATGTCATGGTGTGTTTAAGATAGCGTTCTTTGTTTATCTTGATTCTATTTGGTTGTCCATTTTCTGGCAGCCACAAATGAGACCAATCTGTGGGAAAGTAACCATGTAGTTGTTCAAACTAGTCCCTTCTTAAAAGCAAACCATAGACTCTAGGGATGTTAGTAATAATAATGTCAATAATTTGGTGAACCTTAGGATTGGAAGATAATCTAACCAAGACATTTTTAAGCTCAACGATTACCTTAACGTTCGTCCGATCAATATGAATGATTTTGAGATCATAAGGTTGGACTTCTGTGTTAATTTTTTGACAAACAGATAGAGGAATTACATTTTATGATGCACCAGAATTGACCATACAATTATGTACATTCCTATTAAAAATTTCAAAGGTTAAAAAGAAAGGTGGGATATTTTTCCGAATTTTAACAACAAAATTCTTCTCATTTTTTGTTCTTGTCCCTAAAACAATTTTATCTACATTTGATACAGTTTTTTCAGCTAAATCCCTTTTATCTGGAGTTTTAGATGTTGTTTTAGTTAGGATCATTTTGGCTATTTTTGAACTAATTTCTGCAGTTTTCTTGCTGCTAGGATAGTTGTTTTTACTATTTCTAGTGATGCTTTGAAGCATTTTCTGCAAAATAAGGGGAAATTTCAGCATATCAAAAAAAGAAATAATAGCCCTTAATTTTTTCAGATCTTCAATTAAATCGTATTCTAAAATAGGGGCTGCCAAACATTGTTTAATTTCACCTTGCTTTGACTGTTTTGGAAACACATTATTACACACTTCAAAAGAATGTTTGTTCTGTGTTTTGCTTCTTCTGTTGTAGGGGTGAACCGTTTCAAATTTGCTTGGAAAATACTGTCTGAGAAGTGACTGAAGATGTTGGTAGATGATTCATTCTCTTCCGATGCTTCCTCTTCAAATACATCTTCAGAACTTTCAAGAGGGACAGAAGTAGAATTATCATGTGCTTCTAAGATAGTTTGCAAAGCGTACTGCAAGCTTTCAAAATTGAGAACCTTGGTGGTTGGGTTAGGCCAGTTGGGAGGAAAAARTTTTCTGAAAGGGGGTTTAAAACTTCCTTTGCTTGTGGATGCCTCCTCAATTGATATTTTCAAATCCACGACTTGATTGGACAGTTTTTGGAAGGATTTTTGCAAGCTTTCTAAGTCTAAATTTTCTTGTTGATTTTTAAATTGAGGCGGTTTAGTCCAGATTTCTATTTTTTTMTTAGATGAAGTTGGCTCGGCTTCACTACTAAGATTGTMTTTTAATCTTAATATATCCTTTTCAATCTGACTTGCCTCCTCAAAGGATCCTAACAAAGTGTTCTTTTTAGACCTTTTGATCCATATGGCGATATTGTTGTGCAAAGCTTTAGCATAATATGCGACAAATAGACTTTCTGCAGGCATTGAGTCTGTAGGGATTTTATTCTTTAAAGTAAGAAATCTCTGGTTAAAATCTTTTAATTTTTTATTAAGATTAATTTTTAGACTGGATAGTTCCATAACCAATACTTCAGGAGATTTATCATCTCCAAACTTCTCTAAGAAACAGGTTTCAAACTTGTCCCAAGACGATGGTCTGGGGTTGTTGGGAGAAATCCCATGTGGAGGCATTGCCCTCAAAAGTATAAGGAAAGAGTCTACATACTACATCTTCATGCTCTACATTTCAGAGTCTAATGGCCAACATAAAAAAAAATTATGTGATCCTCAACAGATTGTTTAGAATCTGAATCAAATTAGGGCAACCATTTCTCTGGGTGTTTCGACAACAGATGTTGTGGTCTAGGTACAACCATGACATCTTGATCAAGCCAAGGTCTGGAAGGATTGTTTTGGTTTTCCATGGGTGTTTGTGGTGTTGAAGGATGAGATGATTTAGATGAGGAACTGCCTTCGTCAGATGAATCTTATCCTGAAGAGGGTGGAGATGAACCAAATGGGGAAGGTGGGATATTAGACACTCCGACTCTAAGAGTAGGTGTTTCAATAGGATCGATGGTATTATATCCTAAAGGATTTGAGAGTAAACTAGTTCCTTCAAGTTGTTCTCGTGTATTCGAGAAATCTAAGGGTTGGTTAAGTGGCCTACCAGGTTGTCTGGTATAGGCTAAGGCACTATGTGTYSTTATGAGTGACTGACGAACAATTTCTTGGACGTCKCCCCCTTGAGGAGCAGGTGTCACTGGTTCAATGGGAAACTATGGATTATTGTATAAGGTAGTAGTTGTTTCAAGTGTAACGTTATTGTCTGAGCGACTACGTGTTATGAAAGGGGAGCGAGTGTGTGGGGGAGGAGTCTTGTRAACTCAAYRTGCCATAAATTGAATTCAGGCCCTCCTTCTAGCACCATTTGTTGATGAGAAAATCTAAAAGGCCATCAACTGGAAGAATAGGTCTAGTCTGGGGTTGTCTAAATAACCCAAGCCATTTGGTGTAACCTATTCTGACGGGTTTAATGGCTCCTTTAGCCAACTAGGGTCCTAAAACAAAGAGAAGAAATAAACTAACTAATGTTGAAACTATAATACTATATAAACTTTAATCTAATTATTTACAAATACATTCAACAGAAAGATAAATATGAACATGCCATTATGTACATAGTAATTACAGATTGCAAGTTTTTATTAGATTCCTTTCAAAATCAATGTTTGGTAATTGTTTTCAAAAGTAGATAAAGAAAGAACATTTTTTATATTTTTTTTTTCTAATCATAAATATAAGAACTTAAATAAAATATGTTATCAAACAAGGATAGAGTGATGGTCAAACCCAATCTAAAACTATCGTGTTTCGCTAATATGTAAAATAACAAAAATTAAATGGAAATAAAGATAACCCGATATTAGTTTTAAACTGTGTCTATGCCTCTGTGCGATCCAAAGCTCCAGTTGTCCCGCATGTAGGAAAAATCTGTAACAAGCTTGTACTGATGCCTCCCGAATAAACTCCAGGTGTTTATTGATAGMTAGGATATKAGGACAAAGTAGTAGACATGTACGTACAATGATCTTATAATTATGAATGATTACAGTAACAAAAATCTTAATGTAAGGCATTTATTTTATCAATCAACTAAACATCACGAGTAAATCATGATATCAAAATTAATATAACRATCACAGTAGTAATTTGTGAAACAAAAAATTATAAACAACATTTAAAACATTGAATAAAATGGAACATCATATGCCATTGAGACTATATCTATACAATAGATTAATATTCCAAAATAATTAAGACAAAACATAAATGAGACAGATTCACATTGGTCTAAAGACGAAATGCTAAAAGATGGTCCATTAAGTTCTGAATATCATTTGTCCATAATCTATTCTAGGAAAAGATGTTTATTACTTACAAAATGAACAGTATTTAAAGTGTTTTGAAATCACATCCTCCTATCTCATGGGATAGGATAAGATTTCATAAAATCAAAATATTACAAAAATAGTGGGATAACAGCGTTGATCAAAGTTTTTTCAAAACAAATAGAAAAGGAACCACTAATCATTCAGATGCATAATTGGATATGTTTCCCCTAGATGATCAGCATCGGGATCTACTATTTCCTGAAAAATGAAACAAAAATAAGTTAGAAAAATACCCATAACTAATTTCTATTTTTTTTTATTTAGAAGAGACTTGGCTACAAAATATTTTGTAGCTGGTCTTATCTTAGCAAACAAAATCAAATTCCAAAATGATTCAATTCAAAATAGATAACAGGAATATAATAAGAGGAAAATAGTTTTACCATTTTAAAAATTGACTAAAGATGGGCCAGGTAGTTTAGAATTAATTATCTCCTTGACACTGGTTGTGCTTTTTACCACTATGTTCCCTAACCTCTTAATGCGTTTAGCCTTCTTCTCTGCATGCATTTTGAGGTCGATATTTTCTTGTCTCAATGATTCATTTTGAGTGGCAAGAATTTTGATTCGGGCCTAAAGAAAGGGGATATCGGTGTAATACCTCTCGATCCAATGGAAACAAACATCACACTGTAAAGGAGGAATGGCAGGCCCATGGAGTGCGTTATCAAATATGGGTGTATCTACCTTATCTATTATCTACTTTTGATCATGCCTAGTACCAGAGAACCCCTCCTTACCCTTGAGGCATGGAGGAAAATTTGTCACAAAGTCATAGGGTTCAGTAGGAGCAATGAATTTGGGTCTTCAAGAATGAGGAACTGTTCGATATCAAGGTCTGAACACTCATTGATCTCGATTAGACCGATCGATCTCATATGAGTGTTGGATTGATTCCTAATCTTTCTCAAAATTTGGTGACCTGGCCTTTTGTTTTTGAACCCTAAGTTTGTGCATTCCTTTTTTATTTCTTCACGAGGTTTTTCAACATTTGGGTTAATAATAACAATCGGGATAACTTCAATTTCAATAAAAAAAGTAATAATAGATTTAAACTTAACATTACCTTTCTTAGAATATCCCGTAGGTAAATAGTTACTCGGTATCCTGACATCTAGAGGGTTTTTGTTAGTAGAGTTTGGCGTATCAATTGAAAAATTGGAGTGGTTTTTAATCACTGGCTTGTCTAAGCTAGGGCTTGTCGTAGGAAGAGTCTGGACAAAACCATTCCTTGTCAAGAAATTTTCCCAATAGTCACCCATGGTGGACAAGTGATACATCAACAAAATCTTAACCAAACCATGATGGAACATGCTTGAATCAACACTTTGTCTTTTATATCTCTTAGACATTTTATAGAGATTTCTCGATAGATAGAATGGTATGTCTAATTCAAAACCAATGAAATCCATAAGTAAGCGAATATGGTAGAGGAAGACTAATTTGTATCGACCCTCACAAGTCACGAATTGTTTGAGGATCATCAATAGCCTATGCCACCTAGGTTTAACCAGGGAGATGGTAATACCTTTTTCACAACAATTGATTTTCTGGGACATCACAAATAGGATTCATGGAACTCCTTCAATTTGTGATTTTTTGAACCATTTCTCTCCTTTCGATGGAAGACCTATTGCTTCACTTACAAACCCCTTGGTTAACTCCAAGTATGTATCCCCAATTTTCTCTCTACAACCATCGAAGGTCTGTGTGAAAGACTTCGCCACCTGAAGGTTATAGCCTTCAAATATTTTAAGGAAATTATCCGAGCCTTGGATTTTTAAGTGCTCGATTGCATCATCGTGAGAGAGTAATGCTTGGCAGCCATTCGGCTCGAAGCGAATGACAGGAGCCATGAAAAATGAGACCAGAATGTAACAGCGACAACTCAAAATAGTTTTAGGTTTGAATAGTAGGAGAGATAGGAACAAATTTGAATGGATAGTGGGGAAAAGACCATAACAAAGCTTGTGTGTTATCATATCAAATGTAGTGGGAGAAAACACAAAAGGTTTGATCCTATATGTTTTACCATTCTGTGTAATGAGAACCAGACATACAGAGTACTGAAACCTTGTGGATGCAATGAATGGCTCATTAATATGTTGTTGCAAAAAGGTTAGGTGTAGCACCCCTTTTCTGGCTACTAAAGCTTAATCACTCTTAAAAGGAAACTTTAACACCACTCTATACATAACTCATACAAGTATTATAATCCCATTCATTTAAACAAATAAGCACCTTCTACACAGAGTATTCATGTGAATTACTGCCATAATCAACAATCAATTCTACTTAATATTAATTCATATACAAAGCGGAATTCACGATAACATAAGCAGCACAATCTTGCAAAACATGACTAAGGCATAATCAGATACTTACCTTTTAACAGTGGTAGATTCCACCAACTAAGTGCAGGCCTTCCATGAACCTCCCAGCCTTAGACCACACTACTCATCAGCTCAGCAGTGGGTCACCCCCGAGCTGGGACTAAGCTCCACCCCAAGGCAAGGAATCCTAGGCTAGGCTGAGGTTACAGGGAAAACATCACATAAAATCTGGAAGGATTCTTCCCAGGATGCCATCTTACGCCCACTACTATCAGACTCTCATTCCCCACATGGATGTTTCGTCGGGGAGTATACACCTTCACAAGCACATTCCATCGGTGCTAACCTCCCCCTCTGGGTCTCGACAACAGGCCAGATCAGGAAGTCTCAGAGCCCGAAGGTGGTGCTGGACACTCTCTGGAGGAAACCTCTTCCAACAACATCCACCTCCCTCACCTAGAGAGAGATCACACACAGGCTCAATCACAACTTGCGTTGGCCATCAAGCCACGCATAGTCCAGCTCTGCGTGGTTACCATAGGCAACTGGAAATACAAACACGGCCTCTCAAACAGGCTCAACAATGGCTCAAGGCCTCACAGTGATGGTTCACATGAATGCGTGATGAGTAACTCCTCCAGGGGTCAACACAGATTCCACGAATCAAAACGAAGGGTGAGAGCGGCTCTTCAGAACAACACATGCTTTCCCACTGGTTCAACAATGGTGGAATGGTTCATGGTCTCAGCTTTGGAACAGAGCCTCCACGCATAGGTTCGATCAGTCGGACAGAGGATGTGCACAGACTATCAAAGACAATACCGGGTTCTCGACTCTCGAAAACACATGAGGTATTTCTGCAGAGGTTGGGTTGGTCGTACTGTTCAGCACTCCCTACATGCTCAGGTAGTCGGGTGGAATGGAGGAGAGAGAGCCTCCATGACTTACCTCATCTGTTTTATTTCCATGCATTAGGGTGGACACTTGTCACCCTTGAAACTACATGGTTCCTCGGAATGCATTACCTTTCTTATGGTTAGGAACTTAGGATAAAACATAAATGGCACATGTTCTTTTGGAATAATAATAAAATATTATTCCTAGGCTTAAGCCCCCTAGGCTCAACACTTGGCCCCTTTTCCCACCTTCCAGCCCCTAATTCCTTGCCCACTCTATGGATGCTTAGTCCCCCTTCATTCATTCATCGTGGTCGGTCTGCACATGGCGGTGTTTATATTTTATTAATTGTTCTGCGCGATTACATATACAACAGCAGGCTCCTGGCCTTCAACACTTAGTCTCCCTGGCCTAACAACACATAAGCCTCCAGCTTATAAGAACTCGGCTCACTAGCCTATAAATCATAATTACAATTATTTTCAGAACATGGTTCATTGCAGGGCTCGGCCTTGGGGACACTACAATCCCCCTCCCCTTATTTTTTCACTGTCCTCAGTGCAACTTTACACAGCATTTGCAAGATTTTCAAAAATCTTCAAAAAGATGTGGGTACTCTACCCGCATAACATCTACATGCTCCCATGTCACATCCTGAGGACTGTACCAGGTCCACTGGACCCTTACAAGCTCCATAGCTCGATTCCGGAGTTGTTTTATTTTCCTGTCCAGTATGTGCACAGGATGCACTTGCAGGACACTTTCTGGTTCCACCTGAATCATATTCCAATCGATTACATGATTAGCATCAGGTATATATATTTCTTAAGTAATGAAATATGAGACACCTTAGGTACAGTCATGGATGCAGTAATGCAACCATATATGCAATGTATATGTGTGTATATACAAACAAATTCAATAACATTAAAACTTTATACAACATACACAACATAGAATAAATAGAGAATTGTACTTATCTTTTGATTGAGAGACCTTCCACCCCGTAGTAGAGATATGACTTCATCGGGCAATGGTTTCCCAAGATAGCCATGGTCCACAATCCTTATCCACATGGTCTAGGCCAAGGTACCAGACCTCAACAACACTCCAACCATTCAAACCTTGGCAATACTCTAACCAACAGTCTCTCATTCCCCACATGCCTGTCCACCCAGGAGTATACACCTTCACAAGCACAGTCTGTTGGTGCTACACCTCCCTTCCTTGG
>JASDQU010588510.1:85531-105210 GCA_032191745.1 Picea mariana
TCAACACTTAGGCTCCTTGGCCTAACAACACATAAGCCTCCAGCTTATAAGAACTCGACTCACCAGCCTATAAATCATAATTACAATTCTTTTCAGAACATGGTTCACTACGGGGCTCGGCCTTGGGGACACTACATTAGGTAAGGACATGAGTATAGAAAGTGCACATTGATTGCCATGACTACTAACATGACTATTGAATTGGCAAGGGGTTTAAAATATATAAAAAAAAACTCTTCATAAATTGAATAAAAATCATCGAACCATATAATAACTATATCGAAACCCAAAACATCAGAAAACAGGTCACTCAAACATTGAATTTAGATTTGATATAAACACGATGACCTTTAAAGGAATGGATTCTAAGGCATACACATTATAACACTAGGCTAGGTTTTTATGTTTGATTCATGCTTATAGCCATGAATCAAACATAAAACAAAACGAAAGTGAAGACAATAAGAGATTAATCAAAATATTTACTAACCCATTAATTATCTCAAAATTTTCAAAAATGTTTATAAAGTTGAGGGGAAGATAGCTACATAAAATGCAATTTCTTGTTCAAATATCAAAATAATGTGGGGCTGCAAACACTACCTTGCAAAGGTTACATTTTGGGCTTAGTAATGAGGAAAAAAGCATGTGGCATATAAAGAATGAAGTACACTAGTGGGAAAAAATTCTTTTTATTTTATAGCAAAGGAATTCTTGTTAATTCCCTTTGCATACAACTTTTTAATATAATAAAAATTGCACACACATTTTAGTGAAGAAAAATATTAGGTCTCCTTGTTTGACTCATGTAAAATATGTAATAGTTGTTCACACTTGAAATATTGTTGTTCTCATTAATTTTGTCATTTGATTGTCAAATTCTTTGTGTGAGTCATATTTGTGTCTCGAAACCCTCCCATACCATCAAGGGATGCATCTAGTATAACCATGTCAACTTTTAGTGCATACAAGCACAAACTCAAAAAATCTCAACTTTGGCCCCACTGATAGGTCACTATGCTTGGGGTCAAATTAAAGAATAATTTCCACTAATTACAACCTTTTAATGGTGCCATTATCACGAGTACACATAGGCCAAAGATTTCATTTATAGGTTGTATGTGGTGGTTTTAGACCCTATGCATGGTTTGGGAGTCCTAAATGTGTATTTTATGCCTTAATGCATTTATAGTTCCTTCTCATACCATGCCCATGAATTGGAGAAGCATACCCCTTACACCTTGTACCCATAAACCTTAAACCCCTTAACCACTAAACCATACCATAAACCCTAATTAAAATCTACATATTATGTACACTTCTTCTCTTCTTAAATTACTCTATATTTGTTCATGTTTACGTAGAATATATCCATAAAAAAAAAAACAAAAAAAAACCAATATTTTTCTTCTACATTTAACATATAAATGTTTACAAAAAAAATCTACAATATAAAAATATATAATGAATAACTTACCAAGGGATGATATTCATGCCCACCTTCAAGGTGTCCATACTCACTGCAATGTTTTTTAGTTGTTTTATTAAAAGTCTCCTTCTATTATGGTCCCTGCATTATTTACAAGGGAAATAACATTTTTGATCACCCAAAGCCTCAATAAATGCAGATCTCAAGTCTCGGTGTTGGACAAGCAGTTTTGGAAGAATTTTTTGGAGAAAGAACCTAAGGATAAAAAAAGGGCGTAGAAGAAAGGGAACATAAGGGTGCAAAAGAATGTGCAGATAAAAAATAAAAGTG
Organism: Picea mariana; assembly: GCA_032191745.1. NCBI lineage: Eukaryota > Viridiplantae > Streptophyta > Pinopsida > Pinales > Pinaceae > Picea > Picea mariana. The sequence goes on from JASDQU010588510.1 coordinate 87,291, forward strand.
TGCAGGACGAAGATAACACAGACAAAAAGATAAAGTGAGCGATGGAGAGGAGAAATCATGAAGGATGACATTGCACCTTTCTAGAAATAGAAGAACAACAAAAGGGTTGTATAAAGGATGAAAAATAGAAGAAATCAAACAACCAGTTAACTAAAGTTGGCCATGCCATGCATTGTAAAGGGCTATTTTGGGGTAGATAGAATAGGGATTTAAGCCCTATATTTTGGGTATAAATATGTAATGGGTTTGGTGAAAGATAGTGAAGAGTGAGAGAGAGATAGTCGAGAGAGTCTATAGAGACTAGAGATTATGCCAGAATAATGAATGTAACAAGTTGATAAGATGAATAAAACAGAGTTGGGAGATAATCTTGCATCTTGTGTTATTTACTTGTTTATGTGCATTTATGAATGATATTGTTATAGTTCATATAATATACTTAGTTCATGGATTGATTATGGTGCAATATTCATGAATGACTAGAATAATATTTATAATAATCGAGCACACACATAGCCTAGAAGAAGGAATAATGACTCGGATATCTTCCTCCCTTTCCCTTACTCCTGTAGAAGCCTGGTTCCTATAGTCCCCATAGATACCTGAGGTTAGAATTCATCTATGCAAGAAGGTGATGCCAAAAGGGCTAGTGTCTTGTGTATTTGTTGGTCATAGTTAACGATAACCTTGGTTCTTACAACCCGTGAATAGACCAAAGTAAGACAACAAATGGTTATGTTGCTGGGACTGGGACATTGCGATTAAGGGGATGTTTTGGAGGCTGACTAAGAAGGAGATCACACACTAGATGGAATGAAAAATAATGGGAATTCGGGTGACAAGAGAATAGGAACCCTCGGATGAGTGACAGGCAATGGATGCAAAGGTATGCGTTCACAAACCTGCATGAAATTTTCTTTGGTGAGTTTCCAAAAATTATGACCAAGTGGCTAGAAAGGCTGGTAGAGAAGACATGAAGGTTTAATGTCTCAATGCCAAAGAATTGGACTTCTGAATTGGTAAAACAAATAAATTTGATAAGTAACCAAACTACTCGAGCAATTTATTTTTGGTTAGATAATGTACTAGGGGGTTATGTTACAGAATTTGTAGTAGATTGCATTTAGGCATACAGTGTTGAAAAAGAGGGTTTTTCAAAGGTTCACGTGGAAGGTTCTTGAAATCATTGAATATGTGGGTAAAAATGTTTTTATGTGAAAAATATGTGATGATAATGAATTACGACAAGTAAAAGGGATTTGTGCACAGAAGGGGAGCCAGAGGATGATAGGGGATTCATCTAAGATAAGGAAGCAATGAACAAGGAAGGAAGGGACTGAGGATGCAAGAAGGAAGCATGCCATAGGAAGATTACAATTTTTGATAGTTTCACGGAGGAAGAAAGTACAAGAGGAAAACTATTGGGTCTGGGAGAGAACAGAAGCATAGTGATACAAAGGAAAGAGAACCTTGTGCACTTGTACGAATCATAGATATACCATATGTAGGCAGAGAAGAAGAGGGGTTTTAGTCCAGTCTAGTAATAGAAGAGCCAGCAAGTCCTACTCAAACAAGATCTTGTGTTGAATCCACCACCCCATGTGCATCACCACAATCAGATATAACATTTGAAGACTTGTCAAAATCCATCATAGTTATTCGAGGAGTACATAATAGTAGTATTCAAAATAATGGGAGCAGTGTGCAGAGTCAAAGTCAAAATCCAACTCCACCAACATCACCAAGAGGAAGGAATACAGAAGACAACATGGAGGGAGTAGATAATACTCTTAGATTTCTTGAATTCAAGGGAGTGGGATTAGAGGATACGGAACAACACTTGTTTGTGTGTGAAAAATATTTGGCCACTAAAAACATACAGGATGATGCTCTGAAAATTGTGTATTTAGCAACAACATTTTGAGGTCATGCGCTAGTATGGTATATGAAGTTACAAAGCATTATGCATATAGGATAGGCCAAGACTTTGGTACAGATAAAGAAAGCACTATTAAAAGAGTTCAAAAAACCAAAATTAGAGTCATAGTACATCACGAAGCTAAAATAGATCAAACAGGTGAAACAGATTCTGTATGGGATTTTGATTAGTGCTTTAAGGATGTAATGGGGAGGTTGAATTTCCAAATTACATATAAACAACATATAGAGTGGTTTATTTATGGACTTCTACCACAAATTCAAATTCCCCTAATTCACCAAAAGGTTATGTTGCATCTTGAGGCACTGGAGATCGCAATGAAATTAGAGGCATCTCCGGCAGGAGATACATGAGGAATGAAACAGTTTCAGATGCAGTTGGTTGCATTGACAATTAAATTGGTCAAGCTTACAAAAGAAATGAAGAAATGAGAACAAGTTTGGTGTAACAAATGCAAAATGGAGGTCCATCACAAGGATGAACGAACAAAATTCACACAGTATTTTGTAGTTGGAGCGCCAAATCCACTACCAGGGGGAAAACTGTGAGATATGTAAGAAATGGGGCCATCACCCCACTGAGTTCCCATTACTACAGAAGTATCAAAGTACACCAAAGAACTTGTTTTGCAACTTTTTTGAATCGATCGAGCATGAAGAGAAGGATTGTTGCACGTTCAACCTACTAAGGGAGCGCACATCGAATTTGTAAAAATTTTAATAAGATAATAGTGGTGCAGAAGGAGGTGGTCGGAAGTATAAAAATTAGAGAGGGTTCAATAAGGGGAACAAAGGGAACTTTGGTAGAGGCTGAGGAAGAGGAAATTTTGGTAGAGGAGGACATAGACCGATTATCTATTATAATTGTAATCAACCCATACACTTGGCTCATGATTTCTAGAACCTGTCTACGACATGGACATACTGCAAAGCATTGGATCATACAACTGAAGACTGTCCCCAACTAGTTGGGAAATGGCAGACCAGAGGAAATCCAAACCAGGCTCTGAATCAAAATGTGCAGATGATATCAGCTGAAATATGCAGTGAAGGACCAAAAATCATAGTCCTTACATGTGGAAGAGCTATGATAGGCATTGATATGGAAACTCAAGGAAACGATATGGAGAAATGGGTAAGGAAGTTAGCGGGGAGGCTATATGAGCATTTGATCCATGGAAGTAAAAAGAGTCATAACAGAGTGAAAGAAATGAAATACTTGGACTGCATAGGGGAGCATCAACATCATTGTTTCCTCAAATAGAAGATCAAGTTGTACCAGACAAGTCATGTGCACAAGTAAGTGCACTAATGGATTTCTTAAATTTTTTTGTAGAAATGATGAAGGATAGAACTACATTGAGTATGTAATATAACATGATTGATCACTACAAAAAAGGAAGGGACACCCTTGTCGCACAAAGAATGGTGAATCGGGTACTGTGCATGAAGAGAACCAACAAAGATTTTAGTTTTAATACACATATTGGAGAGTACAATGTCGATAATTTTATTTTGGACTTAGGATCTGATGTGAATATACTACCTAATAAGACATGGGAGATGATGGGAAAACTTGAGCTATTATGGTACCATATTCAGTTAAGTCTCATGAATCAACATAAGATAGTCTCGATTGGGCAACTAAAAAGAGTACCTATGAACATATATGGGGTGCACCACATGGCATACTTTGAAGTTATTGAGATAGTAGATGATATTAAATTGTATACAATAGTGATGGGATTTGAATGGGAGTTCGATAACAAAGAAATGATTAACTTGAAGATGAGGGAGATGATCTTCGAGGTTGGGGACTGAAAAGTTACGACACCTTTGGACCCATCAAAAGGGAAGAGATAAATAGAGTTATCAAGAGGGAAGGACATTGAAAAATTATACAATCTAATTGCGTGGATGGATGACTATGTCGATCAGACAATAGATGGTGCATTGAGTTGGAGAAGTATCAGTTTTTGCGCATCAAATTCAGAAGCTGGTCTAGAAAATTGGCAACAGAGGATGAATGAAGTGTCAATTAGATGATGTGCGTGGATAAAAGAATATTTGTGTTGGATAGGAATGGAGCTTTGTGATCCACCCAAGTACGATGGACTGACTGAGATTGTTATACTTATTAAATCGTTTGAGTTATAGGTGCCAACAAAATATAGGATGTTGGCACTAGATGTCGTCTTAAAGGAAACACCATCTAGATGGTGGGATGTACACAGAAAGGAAATGAAATACTTGACACAGTGTAGTAGACTTATGCATATACGCTTTGGGACCAAGGAAGAATATTATGTGCCTAAATAAATAGGGGGGAGTGACCCAACATGTCACATAGAAATTTGTAGGGCCCTATGGCATGCAGTACCATAAATAGAGTGGATGCACAAATTCATACACATGCGCTTGACACAATCCTGAAGAATTGGTATTTAGAAATGGATATGAACATGCAAACAAAARAATGGGAATAATTGGTCGAGCTATTCAAAATTGCGTTCACATTTGAACAAGAATATCTCTCCATACATATATCACTATAGGCCATTTGAACAAATATATTCTCGTAGATAGAGATGATGGAAGTAGTACCTTTATGCAGTACGCACAAAACCAAGATGACAGWCYATAATCTATTGGAATGTTATAATGTGACAAAGGAAGAWTATGAGGACAAGGATCCCAGAAATGTCTAAATACCTGAGACAGAAGGAACATGCATAGTASAAGGGTCAGATCTTGCATCTGTTGTGTACACAGAGCCCATAAAGAAAACAAATGTCAACATTGGGACAACGAAGAATCCTAATTTTGCAAATATAGGATATTATTGGASCGATGAGACAATTGATAAGGTTTCCGACTTATTGTGGGAATGTCAGGACTTATTTCCAAACATATTCTTAGATATGAATGGAATAGCAAGAGACTTAGGCAAGTTGAATATCCCACTAAAACCAGGAAGTAAGACAATACAAAAAATACCTTACAGGTTAAACCAAAGGTACAAGGAGAAGGTCAAGGCTGAAATAGATAGGATTCTAGATGCAGATATCATTGAACCACTCGAATAATTCAAATGGATTAGCCCAATGATAGTGTAGGATAAGAAGATAGGAGGAATTAGGATATGTGTGGATCTAAGGAAGATGAATGATGCATGCTTACATGACCCATTCCCAATACCATTCATGGATGAGGTACTAGAGAATGTAGGAGGTCAAGAAATGTATCTGTTTATAGATGTATTCTCTAGTTACCATCAAATAAGAATTGTATAGGAATAGAGAAACAAAAATATGTTTGTTATGGAGTGGGGAAGTTATCAGTATACGGTGATTCCATTTAGATTGAAGAATGCCCTTGCGATTTTTTCTAGAGTAGTAGTGGTAGCATTCAAGGATTTCATCCATATATTTATAGAGGTTTACTTGTATGATTGGATAGTGTTCAGTATACTATAGGATAATATTCAAGTTCTTAGGCTTATGTTAGATCCATGTAGACAGTGTCAAATTTCACTGAACTTAAATAAGTGTATCTTTTGCACACCATTTGGGATTCTACTGGGACATGTAGTATGCAAACAACAACTACTGGTTGACCTGGCCAAGATTGTAGTGATTATGGAATTGGAGCCTCCAACATCAGTCAAACAGCTAAGGGAAAATTTGTTTCATATAGGTTATTACATGAATTTTATCAAAGGATATGCACAGATTATAGCACCCATGGAAAAGTTATTGAAGAAGGAAGCCAATTTTCAAGGGAATGAGGTCAACAAGAATGGGTTGTAAACTTTGAAGTAGAAACTGGTGACCGCATCAATTTTGATCTTTCCATAATGGAACAAGRAGTTCCATGTACATGTAGATGAATCATCCATATCATTTGGTGTAGTGATGTCACAACCGAGAGAGGGGGACATCGATCATCCAATTGCATTTGTGAGTAGGAAACTATCTACATCTAAAAAGAATTATACCACTATAGAACGAGAAGGATTGGAAATGGTCTATGCACTACAGAAATTTAGGTACTACTTATAGGGGTCCCACTTCAATATGAATACAAAGCATTTTACCTTAAAGAACTTAGTCAAAAATATTGTATTAGGAGGAAGAATATGCAGATGGTTGTTATTATTTCAGTAATATGACTTTGAGGTCATAGTAAAACTAGGGAAGCTGAATGCAGGACATGATCATCTCTCACGCATATTGATAAGAGAGAATGTCGGTAATTTAGATGATAATTTCCCATTTGCATAGTTATTTGCAGTCAGGATGGTGGATGATTACTTTGCGAACATTGTGGAATTTATAAGTACAGGCATGGCCCCATCCGAGATGATATTTGTGCAAAAGAAACAATTGGTGGTGAAAGCAATATATTATGATTTGATTACAGGAAACTTTTATAAGTTAGGAGAAAATGGAATATTGAGGCGTTGTGTACTAGAACATGAAAGGTCGATGATATTAGAAGAAGTGCAGGATGGAATTGTTGAAGGAAATTATGCAGGAAAAGAAACAACGTAGAATATTTTATGCATAGGAATTTGGTGGCCTACATACACTGCAAAAATATGCAAAGGAGTATTGTTAGGCCTAAAACTCATGTCAAAGAGTGGGAAAATTGTCTAGGAGAGATGAAATGTCATTAAATACACAAGCTATGTTGCAAGAATTTCATAAGTGGCCATTGACTTTGTAGGTCTAATCAACCCACGAGAAAGGAGATCAAGGGAAAGATACATCATCATTGTGACAGAGTACTTGACCAAGTGGGTGGAAGAAGCACCAATTACTGATTGTACTGCAGAGACTGTTGCGTGGTTTCTATTAGAGAGAGAACATAGTCACAAGGTTTGTATGTCTGCACATAGTACTTAGTGATCAAGGTACAAAATTTCTGAATAGAACAATTGCAACATTGACTGAGGAATTTCATATTCATCATCAAAATATTACACCATATCTCCCTCAGGCCAATGGTACAGTGAAATCTTTTAATAAGATCTTGGAAAATTATTTGACAAAGATYTTCAATGTAGGGAGAGATGATTGGGACTTACGAGTCCCTACAGTGTTATGGGCTTATAAAACTACAAGTAATAAGCTGACAGAGAAGACACCGTTCTGGTTGGTCTATGGATAAGAAATAGTGATCTCGATGGAGTTCAATATACCTAGCCTATGCATTGTTGAAATCACTGATCTCTCTGATATTGGCGCAATAAATGAGAGATTTTCATAGTTAGTTCATCTTGAGGAGAACCGTTTTATTGCAGGGTTCCATTAGCAGGTGTATAAAGCTAGAGAGAATCCCTGGCATGATCGCCACATTAAACCAAAGAGATTTAAAGTCATCAATTTGGTATTACTCTATGAAAGTAAGTATTGGTAGAACCCTGGGAAGTTTCTCATGCACTAGTTAGGTATACAATAGATAACTGAGACAGATGCTATGTGGTTGGAAACCTTGGATGGAGAAATCCTAAAAGGAATAGGGAATGGAATTCAGTTGAAACTCTATTGAGACAATCAATATTTTATGCAGTAATATGGGTTGTGCTAGAACCCCTGCATTATAGTAAGTGTACCATAGTAGCAAGAAAAAAAGAAAAAGAAAATAACAAGGAAAGAAAATAAATTTAAAAAAAAAGTAGCGATAGGAAATACCAGGGTATCAAAACTTGCACAACTAAGTTGATCAACTCACATAAAGACAACATTGCACCAAGTTCAAATACAATATACAAGTGAAAAAGTGAAGAACTATTGTGTAGGTTGACTAAGACAAGACCTTTAAAAGTAACCAGGCATGAAAACGACAACTTGATAGGAGACATGATAGGTCATAAAAGTGTCTTATCAACATTACATCAGAAAAGATGTTGAAAATCCAAAATATATCCATAGTACGAAAAGAGGATCATAAGGTGGATTTGGAAATTAAGGAGCATTTAGTTACCAGTCACCAACTTCGATGCTAGATTGGAAAAAGTAGTTGATTCGGGATACGACAAGTCTACTTGGAACTAACACACAAAACACCGAGAGAGAAGGAAACTCTAAGTCATTTTTACATGCAAGAAGGAGAGAACAGATCCAGGCTACCTGAAATAAATTTATAATGACTTGCATAGACACATAACACTTGTCCACCATTCTATCATACAGAGAGAATGAAACCACTAAGAGTAAGAGAATCATCTGCAGTAGCAAAGAGAAAATTGAAACAACCATTAGATGTGGAGGTCGAGGAGGTGGTCAGAACTTCGGCCCCGATGCCACCTTAAATTTTTCACAGGGATTACTTACCTCTAAGGAAGGGTGATACACCCCTAGTGAAAGTACCAATGAATGCCAAATATCCATTATGCATAGTAGCAATACTGAAGGGAATTAGTCAAGATGAGGAAATTCTCGATAAGGTGGTCAAATTGAAATTTATGGACCATGATATCACTGACACTTAGAAATTATTTAAGTTGGACAGGGATCAATATATGTGCACAAAGACTAACCACAACACACAAAAAATTGGGGTGGAACCACAAGAATGGGAGTCGGGCTTGGAGAAATATGGGATACTCGAGTTGTTCGAAATTCCACATTTCAAAACAAGTAATGAAATAAATGTTTGTGTTAATTTATTGCTTAGTTGCATCCATGTGGGGACACTTTGGCTAGATCACCCAATTTCAATTGATACTATGCTAAATGCATGCATCACAGGGTTAAGAAGGGCATGAGAAGGCTCATCATTACTCTTCCAAAAAATGGGTGAGAGATCCCTCTTCAAGGCCATAAAAAAAAAGTATGACACATTCATAGGAAAAAGGGGTCTGGATGTGAAGAGAATCAATGATAAATAGGTCAAGTTTACAATGCAGTTTTTTTCTACAAACTGTTGTGCAAATTTCGCAGACACGAGTTACCAATGGAACTCATCTCAGCTGCAAAAAAATGTAAAAAAGGCATTCACATGAACTGGGAAAATTCCTCGTTAACCAAATTTTGAAAGATTGCACAGAGGCCCAAGAGAAGGGCATGAAATTTCACTATGCATGGTTTCTTATTCTCATTGTGGTTATTGGGTGGCAGGNAGCTGCAAAAAAATGTAAAGAAGGCATTCACATGAACTGGGAAAATTCCTCGTTAACCAAATTTTGAAAGATTGCACAGAGGCCCAAGAGAAGGGCATGAAATTTCACTATGCATGGTTTCTTATTCTCATTGTGGTTATTGGGTGGCAGGTGCCTGCATATTTTCAGTGCATGATTGTTTTCAGTCCCAGCCCTTTGGCTGCTCACAATGCCAACTTATGGCATACAACCATTAAGAATCTGCAGAATGACACCAATGCCATGTTTTATTCATATTTGCATCTCATTACAAAGGTTGTAGAAACTACACTACTCATTCCAAAGGAAGGAGTCATTGCATACAAGGACTTCATGCACTTCAAAGTCAGCATTCAACATCTATATGTGCAAACAAAAAAGGATCATGTGAAAAAAAAGTTTCCAACCATTTATTGGTCGACACTCAAGGACATGCACTTAATTATCAGTGACTGGGAGGATGATTGGAAGAATCCAAACGAAAATCTAGGGTATTCACAAGAGGACGAATCCCAAGAGAAAAGTGAAGAGGAAGAGGATCAAACAAATGGCACAGAAACTCATCATGTCCAATCGAAAGCACTTGAAGCGGGACTCAAAAGAAAATAAAAGGAGCCAAAATAGATAGGAAGGCAACGAAAGAAATATAAAGCAGAACAACAAGCCCCGTTTTATATTTTGATCGATGATGATATGGATCAGATTGGGTACCTGATCCATGATTCCACTGAGGAACATTGGGGGGGGACTCCTTCAACAACTCTTTGAAATAGCATATGTTGTGAAATACCCCAATACTAAGGACGACCCATCCACAAAACCATGGACAATAAAGGCCAGTGAACAGACAAGCCTAATACATACCTTAGGGGAGAATATAACTCTACATCTTGAGTTAGTTTCACTTGAGTTTCCATAAGGAGAGTTGTAGGAATAGATCATGACATTGGGCCAACTAAATATAGTGCTATCTTGACTACCCATACAACGACTCCAGGAATTACAAGTAGATTTGGTATAGGAGATAAAGAATAGAGGAGATGTTGCACATCGAGACTTGGCCAAAATGAGGGACAAAAGTTCCCAAGTACATACATAGTATGAGACAACCCTTCAACGAAATAAGGAGATTCAAGGTCGCATAGAAGAAATTATTAGGACGAAAGAGGGGGCGGAGGAGAGGGAAATGAGAGCACAGAAGGAGAAGGATGGACCATAAGCTATGGTATAGAAGACATAGTTCATTGTCCAAAAGATATACAAACAAGTACCAGGAGTTCCCATGGTCATATAGGCCACGATGGAGGAACAATTGTTGAAAATTGGTGAAGTCACGAAGGTATTCGAAGAGAAAATCTAGGAGATTCAAATAAAGAGCACGCCAGGAATGCCACCTAAGGTGCACGAAGGTAGAGTGAAGATGAAAAGAATAGCGGTTTCTAGATAAATAATTTTGAAGATGAATGAACAAAAATTTGCAAAGAAAGTGCCAAAGTGCGGGAAGACCTCATCAGAGACCTAGAGATGAAGGTTTTCAAGGAAAAACTATGTTACATGCCAATGAGGAAGTAGAGAAGGTGAAGAAATCACTATCAATCGAGTGAATGGATGCCATTTTGGCTCAGTGACAAGAATATGTTGAAGTGGAGAGGCTCAAGGAATAGCAAGAGATATTGCAGCAGAGACATGGAACCAGGCAAGAGGAAGAGGTTAGTATTATTAGAGACTTGGCCACTATACAGGGGAAGGTCAAACAAGTTACGGCTGAAACAGAGAACAAACTCCAAGACTTGACCACGCAGGAGATAATGGAACAAGAGGCCACAATCATCATAGAGGTAGAGGTCACCAAGGATACCGCACAACACTTCATTTTAGATTGGAATAACAAGAAACATGCTTGAGTGGCTTCTAATGAGCCATAGGTGAGTGTTGGGGGCCTATTTGATAGGTCGTTTTGGATACAATTTTGAGAGAAAGAACCTAAGGATTAAGAAAGGGTGTAGAAGAAAGGGAACATAAAGAAGAAAATCACATAGGACGAAGATAGCGCATAGAAAAAAAATATAAAGCAAGCGAGCGAGAGGAGAAATCACAAAGTACAACAATGCTCCTTTCTAGAAATAAAAGAATAGTAGAAAAAATGTATAAAGGAATAAGAACAAAAGAAAGAAAACAACAAGTTAACTGAAGCTGGCCATGCCATGCATTGTAATGTGTTATTTTGGGATAGATAGAATAGGGATTTAAGACCTAGATTTTGTGTATAAATATGTAATGGGTGGGGTGAACTATAGTGGAGAGAGAGAGATAGTTGAGAGAGTCTCTAGAGGCTAGATATTATGCCAAAATCATGAATGTAACAAGTTGATAAGATGAATAAAGATAGAGTTGAGAGATAATCTTGCATCATGTGTTTTTTACTTGTTTATGTGTGTTTATGAATGATGTTGTTATAGTTAATATACTAGGCTTAGTTAATGGATTGATTATGGTGCAATATTCATGAATGGATGCAATAATATATGTAATAATCGAGCACACACATAATCTATAAGAAGGGATAATGACTTGGATATCCACCTCCCTTTCCCTTACTCCTGCAGACTCTTGCAGAATTCTGGTTCTTGCAGTCCCCATAGATACCTTGGGTGAGACTTCATATGCGCAAGAAGGTGATACTGAAAGGGCTGGTGTCTTGTGGGTTTGTTGGTCATAGTTAACCAACACCTTGGGTATTACAACCCATGCACAAAACAGAGTAAGACAAAACTCGACCTTCTCCTCCTGGATGAATGTTATGTCACATTTTTCCTTACGAAGATTTCAATGATGATCATTATCTTTAAAATTCAACCTCTGTAGTTTAACTATTTCTAATGCAATTCAAAAAAAAAAAAAAAATTGTATTCCGACCTAAAAATATCTCTTATAACCTATGCAAACCATCGCTAGTATAGGAACAACATCAAACATATTTAATATTTCAAACTTTTTAAATTATATATCACTTTTTCGTCGAACTTATGACGGCTATTGACCAGAGAAATGTTGCTTAATGGAAAAAAATATTGACTTTTTTAATAGTTAGTAAGCAAAATAATTGACCCTTTACACTGTCGGAAATCTGACAGTTAGCTACCTGTAACCATCAGGTAGCCGACGATAAAGACCATGTCGTCACATAGTCAATGAACATTGGGATTTTTTGAAATAAGTAAACAATTAAAATACGATGGTACGAACAATTTTATATGTACTATCGGAGTACAACATCCATTTTTCCGTACATATGTAGTAGTGTAGCAAGATCTTGCACTTGGTGTTTTTTTTATTTTGGGGATATTTTTCTTGGATGGTGCACATGTGGAAGATTTATTTATTTTTATTCTTGGATAGTCTTGGGGGTGCACTTTTGAAGACATTTCTTGATATTCTTGTAGATACAAATATTATTATTCCATAGAGTTTTGGCATGGTAAAATCCATAATTCACATTTATCTCCTTGGATTTTCTTTGAGGCAATGGCCCACTTGCTATTTTGGGGTTTTGACTAGATTTTTTCTAATGGAGTCCTCCATCCACTTGGCATATAGAACATTCATCCATGGAGTCAGTTACCTTGGAAATTCTAATACCCCTAGATCGAACCCTAATTGTAATGTAAATGTAAATGTACATATAGGCTGGTGAGCCAGGTCATTTTGGGCCAGAGTACCCTTATATATATGTATTTTTAGGCCACAGTGTTTGTGTGGTTATTAGGATGGAGAGCCTGGATGTTAAAGGGATAGTGAGCATAACGTTTTAAGATGTAATCACACTCAAATTTTAATAAAAACACATCCTTGTTGCAGACCAACCAGACAAAATAGTATGGGGGGCTAAACTCCACTAGAATGGGAATTGGGGAATAAGAGTCTAGGAAAGGGGATAAGCTAAAGGGAGCTTAAGCCCAAATGAATATTTTATTAATATTCCTAAAGTATAAAGTCTAAAGTATGGAATATTCACTTTTTATCCTAATTCTCTAAGGGGGAATGTATCACCATGTGGTGGGTCCATGTGAGGGGCCCATGTAGTTCCTAACATGAAAAGTGTCAAGTTAGGAACATGCACATATGTTTGGAGGATTTAGTACATTTCCTATTATTCATTCATCATTATGACCCTGATTAATTGGTTTCATCAGTAATTTCATGCTTCCATCACGTGTACATGTACCAGGGAAATATTTGGAGTTGTGGGAAACCAGTAACCTGGGAATTGGAATAAAGAGGTGGGTTCTCAGGCCCATGATTTATTGAATAAATGGGTTTCCAGGCTCATGATCATTCTATCCATCTGAGAGAACTATTGGGAATTGATTCCCAAGGTTCCAAGCTACAGCTACAGGGATCTAATACTTCATGTATGGCCTATTTTTGAAGCTTCGAAAGGGAAGTGGGCGGTCGAACGACTATTGAGTAGAGAAGGGGCACACTTCGTACAGTGGGATAAGAATGTGGGGAATGAGGGACTATAGGTTATCTGGTAGAGTTGGCATATGAGATAAGTTTTTCTGCTATCTGAGAGACCTTATCCTAGTTTAGGATTCCTTTGCTAGGTGGAGTTTTATCCCTAGCTCGGGGCTGACATATTGTTGAGCTTATGAGAAGCAAAGTCTAAGGTTAGGAGGAAAGTATGAGTTTTGCGCACAGTTGGTGACATTTTATAAAAGATAAGTTTCATTTATGTGCTTCTTTTAAGGCTGGGAGGAAATTCTGAGGTATACGCTTAGTTGCTGACATTTTATTAAAGATCGTTTTCATTCATGTTCTTTTTTTAATTATTGTGTGCATATTTATTTATTTTCTATTATGGGTTTTTCCTATAAAATGTTGTATTTTTATATTTTTATTATTCTGCATAGTTTTGTGCATATGCAGAACATTTTCATGAAATAAATCTGTATCAGAGTTTGGAATTTTCATGTGGCATTTTCGAGCTCGAGGTTGGGGATGCTACAATGTGGTATCGAAGCTCCAAATTTGACATTGAGACAAGATGGGCTGAGTTATCAAGTGTTGAATATGGAAATTTCAGAAATTTAGTTGTAGAGGATGTCTCCAACATGTGTTCTAAGAGAATTCTTGTGAAATTGAGCAAATTTCATAGGGAATTTGAAAGATTCAAACCCAGGAATGAGAAATAATTAATTTTTGTCTCTAATTGGGAAATATTGGGCCTATTGATGAATGAATTTACAAGTTTATAGAGTGGTCATGGATACCATGATGAAATTAGATGAAATTGGGAAAAATCCCCAACTTTTGCAGTGGAATCCATGGGAAATTCGACGTGCAAGAGTCCAATTACAGGTGCTAGGGTCAGATTGATTTTTAAAGGGCCTGAAATTGGCCATACAAAGATTAATTTCAGATATTCAATGCCATCCTGAAAGAAATGTAAAAATTAGACATTTTTGGGCATTTTAGAAAAAATGAAAAATTTCAAATATTGGGAAAATTGGGAATATTTTCATATGCTGACAGTAGCAAGATGTGGGAGCCATGTGTTAAATGGTGTGGTAGAGTAATGATGTGTACTGCAATGGTGATAGGGCCACAATGGAAGGTAGATAGTGTTAATGGAAATAGACATGGAAAATGCACAATGGAAAATGAGTTGGCGCCATGGTTAGGCACTCCCATATCAAAAGAAACCATGAGTCGGGCCCATGAAACTATGTCACATGGGGGCGTCTAGTGTGGTTAGGCTAACCCTAGGTGGGGGGGGTGAAATATACCAATATTCTCCATATCTCGAGGGTCAAAACCATGGTTAGGTTTCATGGACCCTCCCCCATGTGTTAATGTTCAGTGGGGCAGGGGTGGTTATGATGCAATGTGGGTTGTCGATCACCACTGACACCTCCCAAACCATCACCATTAGATCATGTCGATGTGAAACTTCACACGCCAAGGTGAATGGGTGGAGAATGGGGCCACCCATCCATGTGACCCAATACAAAGGTGCCACATGGTATCCAAAGACCTGTGGGACCTGAAATATAAAATGTGCATGCCAGTGAAGGGGGAGAATAATATAGAGGACAATGAGACAAGACCGAGTGGATAGGTAGTTGAAATGGAACCTCCCCAAGGTTCCCAATGGAATCACGTGCCATTTTATCATCCCAATTAGCATTATTCAACCAGAATTTAAAATTAATAGTGAAAAATTGCCTAGAAAATGGGTATTTTCTAGGGTTCATCTTGCAGGCCATTTTCAGAGGCCTAAACAACATTTTTTAGTAGTCCAAATTCTACAAAATTGTATTTCCTTTTTCATATAAAATAATATATCTCTAAGATATATTTTTAATGGTGTAAACCATTTGTCAAACGAAGCTAGTATGAATAAGTTACAGGAGAAATAGTGTAGGGTAAATTTGAGACCCAATTAACTTTTGAGGGCCATAAATTTTTTTTCTGGAATCGGACTTGCACACATGAGAATAATATGGAAATATATTAAGCCATATAATACAACCATGGAGATAAATTAAAATTCCAGGCACACAAAAATGTATAGAAGGACATAGAGGGTACTTATAACATTCAAGCCCAAAAAATATTAATTGGCCTGAAACCTCAGCAATTTGTATCTAGCATCCTAGAGCTCAAGTGAGGATGAAAATTGGATATATTGTCCAAAATATGGTCATGAAAGAACCTATTTGAGATCCTATCAAATTTCCAAAGGATTAGGTGCTAGGATAGATAAGCATAGTTTAAATTTGCACCTGGTTGAAGGAGTTTTTGGGTAAATTCAAATGACCATGAGTTTCTATTCAAGACTCAAAATTGAGCAAGGAAGCGGGTGTTAGAAACGTATTTGACAAAATATTCCAATTATCCACCTATATATTTGAACTAGGTAGTTAAATTCACAAGGAATCAAAAGAAATAATTTTGATGCACTTATGGAACAAAATTGTTCATAATTTTCATGAATTTTTTAATTTACTTAATCTAACAAATCATATTACCTACACATTTTGCATATTTAACAACAAATAGATCAGAATAGGATCATCACAAAGATCAAAGGCATGGAGGATGCATAGAGGAATTACATCCATGAGAATGAAGTCAAGGGATTGTGTGTCAACATGGGTAATGAAAGGAATTAATCCAATGGGCATAAAGAAGGTAAGGATGAGAGTATGAACTTGGTGGAGACCATCAAGAGCTTTCAAAAATACGTCCAAAATTATAAGCATAATAATTAGAGGATTATGAAGGAAAAGGAGCATGAATATGGTTTTAACATCAAATTGATGCAAAGCTTGGATAGAATAGAGAATAATATGGATAAGGAGACCGAGTCAAACCAATCAAGGAGTCACAAGTCTCATGATGAGAGAAGAAAAAAAACAAGTGTTGACAAGAATCACCATCACTCTCCATGGCATTCAACTAGGAGAGCACACAGTAGTTCAATACCATCTCATGTAAAAAATAATAAGAGGAGGTTTGGGGTGGATGAGCTACAGGGATAAATGAATAAGATCAAGCCTCCTACCTTTGATGGTGAGCACAAGAAGGATGAGGATGTGGGGACTTGGATACTAGGCATGAGGAAGTGCTTTAAGTTACATAATTACTCTTCATAGGAAGAAGGTAGAATTTCCATATACCAACTCAAGAGAAAAGAATCAATGTGGTGGTACCAATTTGTACAAGGGAAACACATTGATGAGAAGAAGGTTATATGGAGGGAGTTCAAAAGGTAGTTTTAAAATAATTACTTAATCAAATGTTACTATGAAAAGAAAATGAAGGAGTTCTTTGAACTCAAGCTTGGGAGTATGACCATAGATGACTATGAAAGGATATTTTAAGAGCTACTGAAATATGTTGCTTTCATCAAGGATGAAYAAGTTAATATTCATAGATACTTGAGTGGGCTTCCRTCATTTATCATTGATAAGATACAATATGATGATTCCAAGACAMTTGAGGAAACTATAAGGAGAGCTAAGTGCCTCTATGATCAACATAGAGGAAGACCAACTTTCCAAAAGGCTTGGGAACACAAGAAGAGAAGAAAGATGGATAAGAGGAAGAAGGGGACCAAGCCACCATTCTTCAAAAACAATACTCGGGGACAACCAACTTATAAAGATCCTAGAATAATAAAAATTGTGGGAAAAATACCAAGGCAACAACCTACTAAATGTTGGGGATGTGAGGGAGATCATATGTATAGGGATTTCCCTCACAGAGGTGAAAAAGTGACGTTTGTTCACAATGTACAACAAGCTCATACGATTGAAGGCATCGGAAGAAATGTATCAAGGATCTATGTAGCCCTGGATAACAAGCAAGATGATTTTTCAGTCCCATACGATTGAGGTGGAAGGTAATATCAACAACCAACCCATTTTTATTTCTATCGATTCACAAACTAGTCATAGTTATCTAGATCCTAAGATGAAGGAAATATTTCAATTTCCAAAAAGTAAGTTTGGGAACCCTTGGTTGGTGCAGGTAGAAATAGGAGCAAAAAGGAAAATTAATGAGATGGTTAAGGCATTCCCAATGGACATGAATGGACTGAGCACAAGGGAAGATTTGATTATCATACCTTTGGGATCCTATGATTGCCTCATTGGTATGGATTAGTTCGACAAGCATCATGTTGTCCTAGACTGTTATAATAACACATTTACTTGCTTGGATAAGGAAGGAAAATTGAGATCAATATAGGGTATTTCAAGTGTCATAACATTTAGAGAAGTTTCATCCTTGCAGTTGAAGAAAATATTTAGGAAAGTATGCCAAATTTTT
>JASDQU010588510.1:140678-151059 GCA_032191745.1 Picea mariana
TCTTTCAAAGATTTGAAAGAAATACACGGATTGTTTAAGGCTTGGCATTGTCTGCTACAATCTTCGATAGATGTGAGTGACTTCCAAAAAACTTTAAATGATTCCACCTTCTGCAGGAATCTTTAACGAATTTGAACGAATTCTTCGAGTTCTTTAAATTTTCCTGCGTCCTGCAGCTCTTCTTCGTGAATCTTTGACAATTCTTAAAAATTGTACAAGAATCTTTACTGTTTCTTCTTCTACACTCTCTTCTTCCTCGATCTTTTGAGTGTTGTACACTCTGCTTTGGCGCGTGAGCTTCTTACGCTGATCTTTTGAGCGTATGAGCAGACATCTTCCTTGTGGAAGTTTCCTGTGAGGATCTTTCAAGAGTATGACAGATAGCTCTCCAAGCCTTGTGAAAAGTCTGTGTCGAATGCTCTCAAGATGCGTGTAAGCTCTGCGTTGTTTGAGGATCGTGTTTCTCTCCAGCCTCTATGAAGAAGCTTACTGTTGAAGCTCTGATACCAAGATAAATTGTGAAGCAATAAATGCAGAGAAAAAGAATAGAACAGAAAACAGTATATTAGAATATATGAAGAAGAGTACAATGAGAAGAGTTAATGAAGAAGGTACTATGCAAAGGGAAATAGCTGAGCTAAATAGGCTCAAGAAAATCAAGAATAGAAAGTACAGATGGCCAGGACAGCCGGCAGTGTACAGTCAACCTGTTGAGGTTACATTATATTTAACAGCGGTGAGAGCAGCCCACTGACTACTATAATTCAATATTTATATAAATTGATAGAATTTTTCTTAGCCTATTGTATCAAAACCATGAGAAGCGCCAAGGGGAAGCTCACGAGAATGTAAGCTTACGAATAATTTCCAAATGTTGAATATCGATGTCGAATGTAAGTGTGTGTCCAACTCAAAATGAACACATGAAGAGGTCAAACCCTAGTGTGCACAGATGTCTAAGGAATGCCCAGGTCATAAGTTGTTGATTTTGAATAACGTTGTTGTCTATTTTCAACAAATATTAAAGGCAAAGGATGCATAACTTAGTGAAAAATAATAGAAACATGCTAGGTGTAAATCGCATTCATAGAGGCAAAATAACATTTGCATACAATGGTTCGAATTCTAGTATAATTTCAAGGTTATTCATATTTTTTAAATCCAGTTTTTATTTTGACTAAAGACTCAGGAAGGAGCCAAAAAAGAACATCTAATGTCAAAATTTCAATACCAATATCACACAGATGGGTTGATTCATTTTGATTGTTATAAGCCATTATCTGTGCAGATTTGATAATAGATGCAAATACAACTGCAATGATGATGATTATATGGACGATTTTTTATGGATATGGGTGTGTGTCCAGGTGAAAGTCTAAATGATATAAAGTTTTAGATTTCTGAAAGAAGTGTTATTTTGTTGGGGGAAATCACAAATATCCAAAAGTATTTCAAGCATACAAGATATCATTTCTTCTAGTGATTCTGAGGTCTCAATTCCAATTCTACCTGGAGATTTTATAGTGTGTTGGTGTCACTAATGGAGACAAAATGATATAAAGTTCAAATCAATACAACTTTTAAATTAGCGCTCAATTTCAAGCTATATGAGTTATGAATGGAGGAGCATGTTGCAAAACTATAACATCCTATTTTCAAGAAGCAAAGGAAGATTTTCTTGTCAAGTTTTGAGTGGGTGTGCCTTGATGATGCTACAAAATGTTTCATCAGAGGATATTCTGAGAAATTTTACCATCACCGGGTGGTGGAGCTCCAATGGCTTCGATCCATTTGATCCAATTTTGGAATCTGTGGGTAGAGGCATGAGTTGAGAATGCCAAACAACATGCATTTTTTGGAACTAAGTGGCTCATATAACTTGTTCATGATTTCCATTAGTCATTACTTGGGTTAAACTATTGTGATTATTTGAATACTTTAGCAGAGATCATGGTTGTTGCACAAGATTTGGGGTAACTTCCATGGGTAAGATCAGACATCTCAGCTAATGCCCACATGCCAAGATTCTGAATATCAAAGCATGCCAATTATAGCATTCTAAATGTCATAATAAGCATTTTGCCTTCAAGTCCAGAAAAAGAAATGTTTGGAGGAAATCACATTAATTTTTGAGTTTCTGGAAACAAGAGATCCCTTATTTGGAACATATGTATCAAGTTATGAAGACTGTGAAATACTGTCATGCATTTCACAACTCACCTAATGCAAGGAGAAACTCATAAAATATTCAGGGCCAACATTTGTAATCGTTGTTCTTCAGGAAAGTTGGGCCAGCATATTTTTGTGGAATGGCTACTTTCAGTTCTGACAAATGTTGTAAATTTAACATCCCTGATATCAAGTGCAGTTATTCCAACATCTTATGAAGGATTTGAAACTGCCATATAGCAGAAATTTCAGAAAAGAAATTTGTTGAGAAAGGGAAGATTGATATTACACCTAATGTTAAGCCTCTTKCTATAAGTGAAGATATGAATATAAAAATTGAGAGTGGCAAAGTGAGGGCTCCTACTCATATTATTTCAAAAACTTGATTTTGATGTGCTGGCACTCAAGCACAAAATCAGTGACAGTTTTGAATAGTCAAMCACAAATGAAAACAAGGAGACAAATGTCAACAGAATCCTTTTTGTTTTAGCAGATGTGGGACATGTGACATCCCCAAAAATAAAGTATTTTTGAAATTCAAAAATTGTTAGAGAATTATTTTGTTTTTTGTAAATCGAATTTGGAAATTTTTTGTCATTTATGGAAATTCCGAATTTCAAATTCGATAAATTGTAATTAATTATTATGACTGTTGGGCAGAGACCTGATTTGACCCAACTAACTATTTGACTATGACACCTGTATCTAAACAAAATATTGTTTTAATTATTGCAGGGACAAATGGAACAACCATGTTAAATTCAGCTGACCATGACTCCATGAGTGGGGAACATGTTCGAACTATCTCTAGGCTAATTGTTACAAGTGGAAAATTAGCGATTTGGCCATTGGAAGCCCCTGAAAATCATGGATTTAGAAAGATGCAAAAATTCCCAAGGGAGGGAAAAAGACCTAGGAAAAAAAAAAGGATTGTTTGGATTTATGGCATATGTGAGGAGGCACGATGTTGCCTAGTATGCTAGGGAAAAGGAACTATTGTATACTTGTTGTTATGAACATTGAATATTGATTGTGAGGCAAGGAGAGGACTACAGATAGAGGAAACATTGTTGAAGGATTTCAAGTTCGCCCTCATGGATTCATGGTCAGGCTAGGGGGTGAATTGGGCAAGTAATTTATCTGCCCTATTCTATGGTTGGGAGAAACGTGGTTGTTCCCTTTGTCTTCCCACAAACTAGTTCAGATATGTTAATCTTCTTCTTCTTTGTTCTGAATGATTTTGTGTATTTGATATAATGTATATGTTTGTACTAAATTGAAATAGCTTCCATAGATGACATATGTTCATTGTATGAAGTTTATAATCAAAGACTAAATTATGGGAATGGTTCCTCCTTAACTAAAATTCTAAGCAGAATTTTATATGTACAAATGAACTTGAAAGAATAGATCTATCTATAGGCATATGTTATTCGTGTAACCGAAATATTAGGCAGATCTATCTATGAATAATTGGGCTGAGCAAGTCTATACATATATTACATATAGACTTATATATATACAATGCACATAGATATAGTTGTGGTTAGTACTGTGTATAGATTTCTTAAMTGAGGATTTAATGACGTCAATAGAAACCTTACTTATACAGATATTTGTTGTCATAGTATTTGAACAAACAAATTATACCAATAAGAAACCAACTACCTCTCGTATAAGAAATCATTGAATTGAAGAGTCTGAAACTCCTTAAATCTTATTCCAGTAATATAATTAAGTCRTTGTTCTGTTATAAGATAATATAGAAGTAGAATACTTCTTAAGATTAAGGGTTCAAAGATAATTACTAAAGAACATAAATCCCATGCTGACAGAACTTTCTAATCTTTACGTTTTCCATTCGCACAAAATAAAAGGGCTCAACTAAAGGAATACACATTGTATAAAGTAATTGATGAATTATTAACTATGAGTACATGTGAAATTGTCCACTCGGTGTTCACGGTAGTGGACAGTATAGAATAGGCAATTACAACCATACACTTATGTCCATACAACATGTGATTTCAATCTCCTACCAGCCTTTTAGAAAATCTCCTTACACAGCCTAAACAATGAAGAATGTACAGATATATATATATATAATGTTCTGGAAATAAAACACAGAATTGTAATCTTACTCAAACCATTATATCTACTCATGTTGGATCCAATCTAACTATTGCAATTGCAGAATAAAACACATCGGCAATAAACATAAGGAATGTCGAAATGAAATAAAATGATATGGTATTATAGATCTATCATAAGTTGATCCAACATTCATCATTTGAAATAGGGACTTTCATCAAAAACGATAACCCTGGTAATTAAATTATAGGGTAGAGTGAGACCCGAGCAGTGATCGATTAAACAATCATTTCATTACTCTAATGAATAGGATAATCTTGTATAAAATCATTGCAAAGGTCATACTATAACAATCAGACCCAAACTCCAGGTTACTTTTGGGATTTCTTCCCCTTTTTCCAAACCCGATAGGAATCTGAGAAAATCAATATTGAATGGCCTCTTTTAAAATTTGTGATGCATCACGTGCTTGCAAGCACATCCGCTCACAGGATCTTT
This sequence comes from Picea mariana, assembly GCA_032191745.1. Classification (NCBI taxonomy): domain Eukaryota; kingdom Viridiplantae; phylum Streptophyta; class Pinopsida; order Pinales; family Pinaceae; genus Picea; species Picea mariana. The sequence continues at coordinate 145,437 of JASDQU010588510.1, forward strand.
CCTTMTTCACAGCCCGAAGAACACTAAYCGGTCCTTCTATTTCCCTATCGGGAAATCTGCACCCACAGAAATCCTCATGGGATCCCCCCTTTACAATCGGAAGATCGGACTTCGCGACTTCGTGAGGTCAGTAGTCGAGCATTGGACTCTCAAATCCCCGAATGACAACAATAGTCAACGCTGATATTTTTCTATCRAGGTTTTCTCTATCGCTATTTCGACACTCGCGATGTTGAGTCACTCRTATCCCCGACTCCCGAAACCCGATGTGGTGAAACTCTGACGAATGCGCGAGTTCRACCCTTCACATCACTTCACCTTATCGGCCCTTCGGATTTYGCGGTATCGCAAATCCTGAGGTAATGGTTTCAGAACTTCTCACTGCGAAACCCCGATATATTATGCCACATGTCCACGGATTGACCCTTGTGGCCCCACACTGTTCCCTTAGCCTTTTCAGGATATTGTGTATTGTGATATCATGATTCCTGATGCAGTGTAACGGAGTTTCAACCCATGAAACCCCGACGTGCGAATCCATGCGTAAATCCAACGGTCCTCGTGACTTGGATCTATGGTTTTGCCCCTCCTGAGCTTCGAACCTCTTGAGAAACACTTCCCGTATCTCCCCTACTTCTCCGTGAGATCCAATGGCTCACAGGATATCACGAATCCTCCTTAGAGAATATCGACCATCCATTCCTCCTTGTGATCTCTGAAAAGTGAACCAAGTCTTCCTCTGTGAAAACTTGTTCGTCTACTTAAACACTTCACACACCAACTCCCTGCGCTATCTTTCAACAACTTCAAAGGCCTTATCCTTCCTGAGCTTTCTTATGACTCTGAGCCTTAGAAAAGGCTCTCGCGCACACTCCTTGCGGAAACTTTTAGACACTTCCAAGAGTTGAATTTCCTTCGACCCTGTGCACACCTGCAGCAGCAGTCTCTCAACACTCTACTCAGATTCGCAACTCCGAGACTTCACTTGGCCTACACACTCCTTGCATGACTTCTGTACTCAACTGCACTTCTGGGAAATGAGAACAAAAGTAAAAATGTCTGAGCTTTAGAGATGCAATCCTGAATTCTTGTCGACGCACTCCTTGTGGACACTTCAACTGCACTCCTTGCAGGAATTCTTACTCAGATAGAGAAACAATTGAAACTCATTCCTTCTCCCTTTCAGACTTCAAAGTCTAAACATGGAATCATATACACAACATGTAAATCAAATGTGTAGAAGGAAGCAAACATCAAATGAGCATATCATTCAGCATCAATACACAGAGAATAACACAGAACCATGAATTTGAATCAAACTCTTCTATTAATTCAAATATCAATACATGGGTGTTCTTACACAGCTCTCTGCATGCTCTTCTATGCTCTACAATTCAAAATGCTCATAATAATGTTACAATACACAATGAGGGTGTCTATATCCTATTTCCCTCTTGCGCTCTAAAACTGTCTAATCTAGAATTAAATTCTATCTACCTGCATTAACTACTATAAATGCCTCTATCTACTAAGGATGAGAGCAATCTGCTCAAGGCCCGTTTACATTATACAAGTGTGCTTCTTCTTAATGGATCATTTAAGATTGTGCAACAATTCCAAGGTGATTTCCAAAATTCATGCTGGTGCCTGCCCAACTGTCTTATGCTTCCGCGCTAGCTCGCTTGATGTGGGAGATGCTCCTGCATCATACTCCCCCATTTGAAAATTTTCATGGGTTTCTGTCCATGAGCTCCCGCATAGTATGTCCATGCTTCTATATCTCTACTTCAGTCTCCCAGCTAGCGTCTTCAACTGGATGGTCTTTCCATTTGACCAGATACTCAAAGTACTCTTTTCTTCTGGTCTTCTTACCAATTTGTTTGTCCAGTATGCGCTCCATCTGCAGCTTATTTGGAACTGGCATTTGATTTTGCCACTGGATGTTTGATTGTTCATCACTTGTTCCTTCTTCCTCGGCTCTGTATGGGTACAAATCTGAGACATTGAATATCGGAGAAATTCCGATCCCATCGGGTAATTCAATCTCATAAGCATTTGCCCCAAGTTTCTTCAAGACCCTACATGGTCCAATTTTCTTCATCTTTAGCTTATTATATGTTCCTCTCGGGAATCTTTCTTTCCTCAAATGTTCTAGAACCAAATCACCAACCTCGAACTAAAGTTGTCTCTTCCGCTGATCAACTCTGCGCTTATATTCGTGACTTGAATCTAGAAATCACTGCTTCACCTGACTGTGAAGTTCTTTCATCGCCTCTGTGAAATCCCTTGCACTAGCGCTCCTAGTCGCAGTCTGTTATGAATCCCTTAATTCAAAAATTCCTCTCGATTGCATGCCATAGACAACCTGAAATGGACTTTGCCCTGTGCTCCTATTGACTGAGTCATTATAAGAAAACTCTGCCTGCGGCAATATATGGTCCCATTGGTTGTGGTGCTCTGTCACCAAGCTTCTGAGCAAGTCTCCCAGGATTTTGTTGACCACTTCTATCTATCCATCCGTCTGAGGATGATACGCTGAACTAAACAACAGGTTAGTTCCCAGCTTCTTCCATAAGGTCCTCCAAAAATTCCCTATGAATTTTGTATCTCGATCTGAAACTATACTTCTCGACAAATCATGAAGTCGAATGACCTCTTTGAAAAACAGGTTCGCGATGTGAGTCGCATCACTAGTCTTCTAACATGGAATGAAGTGTGCCATTTTAGAAAATCTATCCACCACCACAAAGATTGAATCAACTCCTCTTTGTGTTCTTGGCAACCCCAATACAAAATCCATGCTAATCGCATCCCATGGCCTCTCGGGTATGGGCAATGGTTGATAGAATCTTGCATTCTATCTCCTTCCTTTCAAATGCTGGCAAATTTTGCATCTGTCTATGAATCTCTTGACATCTTCTCGCATTCTCGTCCAAAAATATGACTCATTCAGCTTCGCAAATGTCTTGTCATGATCGAAATGTCCTGCCAATCCTCCACTATGTTTCTCTTTTAACAGATTCTCCCTCATGGAGCATTTCGGAATACATAGCTGATTTCCCTTGAATAGAAGTCCTTCCTAGATCATGTATTCATCCCATTGGCTTCTACCTCTGAGAATTGGATTCTCAGTTGCTTCATACGCTTCTTTAAAATCTAGATCATCTACGTACATGTCCTTGAGATCATCAAAACCCAACGTTTTGACTCTGAACTTCTGCAACAACAAACATTTCCTGTTCAAAGCATCAACAACCTTGTTAACAGTACCAGAAATATGCTTAATCACAAATGTAAAATTCTACATATACTCAACCCATTTGACATGTTTCTGATTCAACTTCTCCTGTTGAGTCACAAACTGCAGTGCATGATTGTCACTGTACAAGACAAACTCTTTCAGAATCAAGCAATGTCTCCATTTATTCAATGCCTGTATAATAGCATAGAAATCCTTATCATATGTAGAGTATTTCAATTTCACCTCATTCAGCTTCTCGCTGAAGTATGCAATTGGCCTATCTTCCTGACTCAAGACTGCCCCAATTGCAAATCCGCTTGCGTCGCATTTCACCTGAAATGTCTTCTGGAAATCCAGCAACACCAGAACCAGTTGTTCCATGATCTTCCTCTTCAACAAATTGAAACTCTTCTCAGCCTCCTCAATCTCGTGAAAATATTTGTGTCTTTTCTTCATTATATCCATCATCGCCGCACTAATTCCACTGAAATTCCTGATGAATTTTTGGTAGAAACTAGCCAATCCGTGAAAACTTCTCACCTCAAAAATGTTTTTCGGTGATGGACAATTTTTTATTACCTCCACCTTATCTAGATCCATCCTCAACTCATATACAGAAATAACAAACCCCAAGTAAATGAGCTCTGTCTTCATGAATGAGGACTTCTTCATGTTTATCAACAACTTCTCCTACTGTAACCTCTGCATCACTGTAGCCAAATGCTTCAAGTGTTCTACCACTGATTTACTGAAAATCAGTATGTCATCTAAATACACAATGACGAATTTTCCGATGAACTCCCTCAGGACTTCGTTCATCAACCTCATGAAGGTACTCGGAACATTTGTTAAGACAAATGGAAAAACAAGCCATTCATACAACCCTTCGTTTGTCTTGAATGTTGTCTTCCATTCATCACCTTCTCTCATGCGAATTTGGTGATATCCGCTTTTCAAATCAATCTTTGAAAAATACTTTGCTCCACTCAAGTAATCCATCATATCATCCATCCTTGGAAATGGAAATATATACCTAATGGTTATCTTATTAATCACCCTCGAGTCAGTACACATCCTCCAGCCTCCGTCTTTCTTCTGACTGAGTACTGTTGGAACAACACATGGACTCAAGTTTTCCCTGACCAAACCTTTGTCCAATAAATCCTGGACTTGCCTTTTAACTTCCTCATTCTCTTGTGGCATCAATCTGTACGTGGATTTGTTTGGCAAACTGGCTCCTGGTATGAGATCAATATGATGACTCACACTTATAATCAGTGGCAACGAACGTGGTAATTCATCCACTACTATATCAGTGAACTCTTTCAGCAGTTCCTGAATTTCTTTTGGTAAATCATCCACTCTTGTGCTGGTCAATACAATCTTCAGCTTTCTGACCACAAAAAACTGTGGATCCTCCTACTTCTTAACCTCTGTAAGAAGTTCCTTCCCACTCATGAGAAGTACAGTATTGCTTACCTCCAGTTTCACCTCCTTATCCTTAATTGGAAGCAACATGTGAGTCCTCCCATTCTTCTCTAGGGTGTATATGTTCATTCTCCCATCATGAATCACATTCCTGTCATATTTCCATGGTCTACCCAGTAATAGATGAAAAACATCCATGGGAATAACATCACATAATATCTTATCATTATATCCTCCTATCTTGAATTCAACTAAACATTGTTTAGTGACAGTTACCTTGTGTCCCTTCTGTAGCCACAAAATTCTGTATGGGCTTGGATGATAAATCATCTCTAGCTCCAGCTTCTCTACCATCTCGGTTGAAACGAGATTGTCCGTGCTACCACTGTCTACAATAACCTTGCATACCCTGTCCTTGGTCTTGCAAGCAGTCCTAAAAAGTCTGGTCCTTTGGACCGAACTCTCCACCTCCTTCTCTGGTGTCAAAAGAACTTTTCACATCATCAGTGATCTTTCACCTTTAGCATCTTCTTCTTCAACATCCCGCCTCTGCACTTCGGTGATGTGAGCTTCTCCAATCTCCTTCTTTTTATCTGGACACTAGTAAGACTTGTGCCCATTCTTTCCACATGTGAAGCATGTAATTACTCCACCTCTTCCTCTTCCTCTGCCTCTAGTACGAGGAAAAGTGTTGTTATCAGCATAATCTCCTCTCTACTCAGTATGTTGTCCTCTTTGTTCAGCATATTGCCCACGTTGTGAACTTCCACCTCTCTCTGTTCGAGTCTGAGGTTTCTTCCAGTCTTCCTTGGGCTTCTGATATTTGTCCTGGGCAACTGATTTTCCTCTGGGATGACTTCTTCCTCGGCCCCTCTGAATCTTCTTTTGGCTCAGCTTCTCTTTTACTTTCAGAGCCATCTGATAAGCATCTTCCACTATTCGTATGGTAACCAT
>JASDQU010588510.1:151159-165528 GCA_032191745.1 Picea mariana
ATATGAAGGATTAGTAATATTCACCAAGGTTTCTACATTTTAAAATAAATTTCCATCCTTAAAATCATCCCCGCTCATGATATTTTATTATGACTCTTTAGTGATATGAAAACTCATACCTTTGGCACCAAGACCATATATTTCATGACTCAACTTTATTTTATGGCCTTACTCAAACACATTTATCAATCACAAACCCATAGACTCATAACCTAAGAGAAATCATGCCATGGTATTTATGAGATCAAAGCATGAATTTACCCTATCAGACATTTTCTATTCACATCCTAACAACCTATTTATAGGACACTAACACTCCCTACACAAAACTTTATTTTGATCCTCCCCAAACCAATGAACCCTTTAAACATTTATAACCATCACATCTCAAATACCTATCTCTAATAGGCCACTTATATAGAAATATATTGTTAGCCAATATCACCATGGTTAGTGTCCAATAGGTAGGGAATCCCTACCATTGAAGAAGAACATTGTATTTGGAGGAGGGAAAGAAGAGAGATATTACTTTTTATTGATGGAAAAAACAATATAAAATTATAACTAATGTCTTGGTGATCAACACCTTCCATAATTGTCATCTAGGTTCCTTCAATCCTAGGCCACTCAAGATTTCGTTTGGACTCTGACTCTTCTCCACACAATATATTGAGGAAAAATAGGAGTTTTTAGACATCAAATGGAAGGAAAGGAGATATGAATAAAAAAACAATGGTTTTTTAAAGTGAAAAAGGTTATAAAAACTCATGAAAACAAACACCTTTAATTTCTCTGGTGTGAGGATACTATTATGATAACTATGCTAATGTAATGTGATAGTTTTTAACCTCTCCTCTCACATTAGAGCTCTTTTTATACCATTATAATTTGTTTGAGGTAGTTGGGAATGGTATTTAGGAGGGTATAGGTGTACAAACTCTGTAAAGCTCGCTTAGGAGCTCATGATTTTCAAGGATTTTATATTTTTTTATCCACCTTTTGAGGCACACACACCTTTTTGAAGAGGAAGGGCATGTACATGCTATTTTTTTGAGGAAGGTCATGTACAATGAGTTGTAGAAGAGATACATTCATAACCAATAGAAGGTCACTCCAGATTTCATAAAATCTATGAAAGGATAAAGTGTTCATTCTTCTGGGATGGAATGAAAATAGATATCTAGGATTTCATAGCATCTTGTGATGTTTTCCAAAGAAACAAGGGAGATAAGGTTAAGATACCATATGCATTACAACCTATACCAATCCCAACACATATATGGAAAAACATTTCAATGGATTTAATCATGGGACTTACAAGATCAAGCAACAAGTCGGCCATCATGGTGGTGGTTGATCATCTTTCAAAACTTCTCATTTTTTTTCTCTAGATCATCCTTTCACTCCTTCCTCAATTGCCTAGGACTTCATGGATAATATCTTTAAGCTACATGGTATGCCCACTTCCATTGTCTTGTATTGGGACCCCACATTCACTAGACAATTCTGGCAAGATATATTTAAACTTGAATATGAGCACTATATATCATCCTCAAATTTATGGTCAAACATAAGTGGTCAACAAGTTCTTAGAAACCTATTTGAGATTCTTTTCTTATGAAATTTCACACCAATGAGAACAATATATTCCCCTTTCTTAATGGTGGTACAATACCACTTATCATGGAGCTACTAGAATGACCCCATATGAATATTTTATGGCCAAATCCCCGTTTCAGTGGCATCCTATGTACCCGACACTTCTAAGGTTCATGAAGTATATATAACACTTCACACTAGAGAATCCATTATTCATATCCTTAAGGAAAACTTGGTCATGGAATAAAATTGAATGAAACAATAAGTTGATCAACATAGATCCAAACATTCTTTTTTTGAAGGGGATCAAGTGTTTCTTCACATAGATCCTTTTAAACATACATCAATTAAACATAAAGTTATCCATAAGATTTATTATATATTATATGGTCTCTATCAAATCATACAACACATTGGTTAGGTTTCCTATAAGATGGCTCTCCCATCCCACTCCAAGATTCATCCAATCTTTCATGTATCCCATTTAAATAAAGTTATGGGATCAAATTGCAAAGTGCAAACCAACCTACTATACCTTGATACAGAAGGTTCCAATTGGACCCTACTAGAAGAAATATTGGATACCAGAGAGCATCAATGGTTCCATTGGAATATCAAGGAAACATTGATCTAGTGGAAATATATGCAACCAGAAGATGCCACATGGGAACCAACATCATTTCTACAACAATTTCCTCACCTTCATCCTTTTTGACAAAACACATTTTGAAAGGGGAGGGCATGTTAGTGTATTACCCTAACCCCCTTACTTAGATACTTTATTAATGTATGAGGCCATCTTCCTTAAATAAGGCCCATTAAATAGTTAGTTAATAGTCACTCATTGTAAAAGGGTCATCTTTATTAATAAGGATCAAATTAGTTAGTTAGATCTCATTATAAGAGGGACCATAGGTAGTTAAGATTCTCTATAGATATGTATTGAGTAGAATGTTATGTGATGTTTTTTCAAGAATTATTATTATATTTGGAGCATTTTTCTTGGATATTTCCCCCTTGAAGAGGCAAGTGAACATAACTCTCTTTTATTTATTTATTATTGAAGAGATATTTCTTAGGGTTTATCTCTCTTTTCTCTTCTTTTCTTGGGTTTTTCACTATATTTTATGATATTGCTCTGAAGTTTTGGGGTTAAGTACACTAAACTTTATTATTCATTGATTGTGTGTTGAGAGTATGGTGTTTTCTCTTCTTACTCTAAGGTTCATCCCAAGGATAAAATGGATTTCAAATTTTGTAACTAGTGTGAAAAGTCCACATGAGGGATTCACCTTGTTGACTAATATCTTATCACATTCATTCATAAAGTTTTTTCTGTGAAAAATAGAGTCAATATATTGTAGGTATCATGGGGAGGGGATATGGTATACAGGGTGGAAGGGTTCTATTTACAAGTATTGTGGGATATAAAAAGGGGTATTTGTTAAAAATAGGGGATATATAGTAAAATAACTTCGTTTTTTGAAATATGTATTGGGAGGGGGTTCAACAAAAGGATTTTGGGATGTATTTATTAATATATAATGAAATTAGAGGTATTATTTAATATCCCATGAATGCACATGCTATGTCACAAATTCACTAAGTGGAGACCCTATGTGAATCCATTTGGAGCATTGAGTTACCTCCCAATGAGATTCCATGTTATCAATAATATTATAYGCTTTATTTWGAAATGGTGACCAACCATATGTTTTTGAAGCATCCTCTATTTTCTTCTTAGTGATATTTGGATCATTATCCTTATTTTTCTACAAACTAGGAATTTTAGAAGCTTGTGATTGTAATAACATTCTTCTAGTTATAATTTTAGGTTAAACTTTGGTATGATCTATATCCCTTGGTTCTGAAATAGATTTGAACTATGATGTGGTTCCTTCCCCCCTAATGGGTCTCCTTGCTTCAATGTGGGTCCTCTCAAATTTCTCTAAGTGTATGTAAGTGTTCTACCAATGATCTATTTGAGAAGTTACGTGAATGTTGATCTAGTCCTTTCTTCACAATCATTCTCCTATCTTTTTCTCTTCCTCTCCCTCTCTTCATTCACGTTCATTCTCCTTGCACTCTCTTTGTCGCTTCAATGAGGCCAATCTAGGAAATTCTCGAATAGGTATAGGATCCTTAACTTTTTTTAGTGGAGTAGAATATTTTACTTCTAATATCTCTTCCTTATGCTTAGTCCGATCTTCTTTAAATGAGGTAATATGTAATCTAGGATAATGTTTGGGCTTCTTATCTTTGACAAGGTGATTTTTTCTTTAACATCTTACTCTATAAAAATATAGGGAAGAATGTTCAGGGTGGTTTTCAGATCTATTAAAGGTCTCAAGAAAATATTATGCATATCTAACTCAAACAAAATATATTCATCATTTGTTTCTACAGATTCATAAAGCCTCAATAGTTTTCTAAATTATTTGTGTGTACAATCTCTAGAATGCATTGTTCGTATGCTCCTATCTTTATTTTTCCTAGGCATATTTCCAAATGTTAAACTTAGTAGAGGAAATGTATTGGTGAATTTGGTGTCAAATTATTTTCCTTCTTATAATTTCCAAAAAATCGGGGTAAGAAGTAAACTTACCCTACCATAATGAAATTCCTTACCAGGATCCTATGCATGGAAGACAATCTTCCATAAATTCATTTTGAAGATACAAGGCCCATGCCATTTTAATCCATGAGTCATCTCTCAATCACATGAATAACTCCAAAGGGGCATTCATCTTTTTTGCATTTGCAAACTAGTTTATAGGCCAACAATTGAGCTTCAAATGGAACCCGTGGATCATTAATTTGTGAAATTAATACACTACACATCCCATTAGGCATTCCATATTTATTATAAATCTCTTCAAGAGTCAAATTCCTTGCTAATATCACATCTACTATGTCCTCATTTATTCTTGGTAACCATGAAAATTGGTGCATGGAATCGAGGTCGATGGGATACATATTATCCAACCATACAAATCCTCCATGCAACTTGCTAAGGAAAAACCTGACACACTTGATGAAATCTGCACTCCATCCAAAATAGGGAACATCTAACAAAGTCAAAATTCCTAATTTGAACAAGTTCTAAGGACATGGTTTTTCTTGAAGTTCTTCATTTCCATCTAAGAGGGTCCTTTTCTTTTCATTATTATCAAATCAATGATCTGGAAATTGTGTATCACCTTGAAGATTGAATTCTTGAAAAATTACGATCCCCATTTTTCCTAACAAAGGATCGAAATGTCACACCTCTACCACAAGCATATTTTTTTTCTTTATGTGCCTTCTACTTATCTAGAGCCTGTGGATTAGAATAAGATGCCAAGCTCTCTATGTGATTAGTTATATAATCAAATTCTCAAGAATTGTCATGTCCATTTCCTACATCTTCACTTACTTTATCACAATGTCTCCCAATAGTTCATACAATCACTTCACCAATTGTCCACTTAACTCAATATCTTCTTATCACATCTCTTTTAAATTTCAATTTCGTTCTTCTTATGCCAACTCTTTTTGTCATGATCCACCTTGGAATTTGTGCTACCTTTTTATTCTTTCTTATGTCATCCACCCGACCCCAAATTGGCTCATGTCTCTTCAATCATCACATTGGCAAGTTAGCCCTTTCTAATCATCCTTTACTCTTTTACTCTCATATTTATTATGCTTCTACTTTCATTCCCTCAACCATTACGGTAATACTACTCTAATCATTCAAACTCAACAAAAATATTACTTGGCTCGACTCATTTTATTTATTATTTACAAATTATACTACACATACTGACTTCAGTGTACATCCTCACTATGTTCCTTCTGAGCCATTGTAAACCTTCAATTTGTTTCCATTTTCCATGTCTTTCATTTTCTATCGATCCAATTGGTCAACTTAATTACATTGATTTCATTGATATATGTTATGCGAAATGACCACAACCATCTAACTTTCAACTGGACTAAATTCTTCAAATAACTATTTTCTTAAAGCAATATCAATGAACCAGGTTCAACTATCTTACTTCAGATATTTCAATTATGCCATAACTTTCATTTGCGCTTCTCAATAGTTTGATTGAACCTTATAATCAACTTCAATGTTCCTCCAGCTCCATCAATTCATTTAATTTTCTTTATTGCAATTGATCATCTAAAATGTTTGCAGCCAGTGCAATCCTAAGGCTGGAAAGTACATACTCCATAAGAATTATTGCTTCCTTCCCATACACTAGTGAGCATATTGTGATTGGCTTTGGATTTTTTAGATCAAAGTTTGATTTTACTCTAGATAGTGTAGTCCTAAGGCTATGAACTACATACTAAACAAGCATTATTACTTCCCATACACTCATGAGAAAAAATGTGATTAGGTTTGAATTTAGATTTTTAAGATCAAAGTTTGAGTTTACTCAAAAGTTTCATGATTTGTTGGATAGAAAGATTTGGAAACAATTTTGCAGTTTTGATACCATTTTGGAAAAAAACCTAAGTATAGGAAAAGTGTGCAGAAGAAGAAGGAAATCTAGGGAGCGCACAGCTAAGGCACATCTAGGAGGAGAGTGTGTAGAAGGAGGAAAGTGTGTAGGAAGAAGACAACATGTAGGAAGAAGAATAAATATGATAGGGTATAAAGCAAGAGAAGAAAGTGAGAGAATAAAACATGACAGAAGGATAACAGTCCGACATTCCAGAAATAGAAGAACAATAGAAAGCAACATGCAGAGGGAAAAGCAACATGAACATCTAGTTAGCTAAGGGAAATATATATTGTAATGGGATATTTTTGGGATGAATAGATTAAGGTTTGGATAAATATGTAACGTGATGGGAAAATTAGGTTCGACTCTAGTTCCTCACTATTCCTCTCTTAAGTTATGGTTCATTGTTAGGGTTTATTCCATATGATTAGGTTCTAGAGTTATTGAATGTAATAGTTTGTTGATGAGAAGAATAAATAAAGGAATGTTAAAGAGATGATGCTTTTCTAAATCTTGTGTTGTCTGTCTTTTATATTTTTTCTTATGAATTTTGTCTGAATACATCACAGATAGATTTGTCTTATGGTTAAACATGGTGCAATGTTCATCACTGTTACAAAAATTAAATATATATGAATATGGAATAACATGATAGTATGAATCTGAATCACTAAGTAGTTGATAAGGAACAAGGACAAAATATTGTGCACAGAAACTATAAAGAAGAATGAACATGAAAGCCACCTCCCATTCCCTCAATATTGTAGAATCCTGGTTCTCATAGTCCCAATAGATACCTCGTGTGAGACTTCATCTGTGCAAGTAGGTTATGCCGAAAGGGCCGGTGTCTGGTGGGTTTTGTTGGTTAAAGATAACTCGAACCTAGGATCTTACCAACCACGCACAACACCAACAAATGGTTTCGTTGTTGGGAGCCATAATTTGTGATTAAGGTAATGTTTTGGAGGTCAACTAAGAAAGAGATCTCAGAGTGGTTGGAAAGAAATGACCAGGAGTTTTCACGACAAGAGAAAAGGAACCATCGAATGAGTGACAAGCAATGGATGCAAAGTTATGTGTACACATATCTACATGAAATTTTCTTTGGAAATTTTTCAATTATTCTAACTGAGTGGCTAGAAATATTAGGGGAGAAAATTGGAAGGTTCAGGGCTACAATGCCGAGGAATTGGAGTCTTGAATTGGTAAGACAATTGAATTTTGTAAGTAACCCAACTACTCGTGTAGTGGATTTTTCGTTGGATAGAATACTAGGAGGATATATTCCAGAGTTTGCAGTAGATTGCATTCAACCATACATTGTTGCAGAAAGGGACTTTTTCAAGGGCCTGCACAAGAGGTTCTTGAAATCATTCAGTACATGGATACAAATTCTATTGTGTGACAAGCATGTGATGATAATGGAAACTGACTACTAAAGGGGTTCACGCACATAGGGGAACTAGGGGATGAGAAGAGGATAGTTTGCGAACATGAGAGAATGAAGGAAGCGATGAAGAGGAAAGGAAGGGAATAAGGATGCAAGAAGAGGGTATACCATAGGGAGAATTTGATTTTGGATTATTGCACAGAGGAAGGAGGTACAAGAGGTGAAACATTGGGGCTTGTAAAGGAGAGTCACACAATGAGCCAGAGGGGAGAGAACCTTGTGCAATAGTATGAATTGTAGAGATACCATATATAGGAGGGGAAGAAGAGGAGTTCTAGTATAGTCCAATAATATAAGAGTCATTAATTCCTACTCAAACTGAGTCCTATTTTGAATCCATGACCATGTTCACGTCACCACGATTAGAGATAAAAGTTGAAGACTTGTCAAAAAACATTGTAGTTAGCCAGGGAGGATAGAGTAGTAGCAGTCATAATAGTGGAAGTAGTGCACAGAGTCAGAATAGAGTCAACCAACATCACCAAGAGGAAGGAATACATAAAGAAACATGGAAGGGGTAGATAATACTCTTAGACTTCCTCAGTTCCAGGGAGTGGGGTAAGAGGATCCAAAAAATCATATGTTTTTCTGCGAAACAATTTGGGCCACTAAGAATGTATAGGATGAGGATGTGAAAATTATGTAATTAGAAACAACATTTAGAGGTAGTGTGCTAGTATGGTATATGAAGCTGCAGAGTATCACAACTATAGGATATGCCAAGACTTTGGCCAAGATAAGGCAAGCACTACTGAAAGATTTCAAGAAGCCAAAGTTAGAGTCGCAGTACATCACATAACTGAAGGAGATTAAATAGGTTCAAACAGATTTGGTATGGGATTTCGATCAAATATTCAAGGATTTGATGGGTAGATTGGATTTCCAGATCCTAGATCAAAAATATCAAGAATGGTTCATTGCGGGGCTTCTACCACACATTCGTAGCCCATTGATTCAACAAAAGGTTGTGTCACAACCTGAGGCACTGTGAATTGCAATGAAATTAGAGTCATCTTCGGTAGGAGACAGTGGAGGAATGACACAAGTTCAGATGAAGTTGGTTGCGTTGATGATTCAACTGGACAAACTTACAAAAGGGAAGGATAAATGAGAACAAGTTTGGTGTACCAAGTGTCGAACTGAATACCATCACAAGGACAAATGCCCAGCATTCACACAATATTTAGCATCTAGAGCATCGACGCCATTACCAGGAGGAGGGTATTGTGAGATATGTAATAAATGGGGCCATCATCCCACTGAGTGTCTGTTTCTACAGAAGTATCAGAGTACACCAACAGACTTGTTTTGCAAATTTTGCAAGTCTATGGGACATGAAGAGAAGGATTTCCACGTGTTCGATTTGATGAGAGAACACACATTAGATATGTATAGGATTCAGGAGGAGAATGTTGTAGCAGAAGGGGGTGGTCAAAAATACAACAATCAAAGAGGTTTCAATCCAGGGAACAAAGAAAAATTTGGTATAGGTCGAGGAAGAGAAAATTTTGGTAGAGGAGGAAGAGGACCTATAATATTTTACAATTGTAATCAACCATGACACTTGGCCCATGAATTTCCAAATCCGTGTACAACGTGCACATACTGCAGAGCACTGGATCACGAGACAAAATATTGTCCTCAACTAGTTCTGAAATGGCAGGCCAAAGGTAACTAGAACTAGAATAAAAATCAGAATTTGTAGAAGATATCATCTGAAAAACAGAATGAAGGACCAATAATAGTGATTGTTACACACAAAAGAGATAGAACATGGGATGATATGATGAATCAAGGAAAGAAGACAGATCAATGGGTAAGGAATTCAGCAGGGACTATGACAACTTTTGATCCTCATCACGAGAGGGAGACATATCTAAAAGTGAGAAAAGAAGTACTTGGACAGGATTGGAGAGCATCAACATCATCTATGTCTCGTGTAGAAGGTTGTGTTGTTCCAGAGAGAACGACTGAAAAGGTAAGCACACTAAAAGAATTATTGAGGAGTTGTGTAGATCTAATGAAAGATGAAATTTCACTAAGTACAATATATGGCATGATTGATCACTGTACAAGAGTAAGGGAAACTCCTATCATGAAAAGGATGGTAAAATAGGCACTGCGCAGGAAGAGAACCAATGGAGAATTCAAATTCAGTGTGCATATTGGGGAGTATGATGTGGATAATTTCATATTGGACTTGGGATCCAACATTAATTTTTTTCGTAAGAATACATGGGAGATGATGGGAAAACCCAAGTTAGTGTGGTCTCTTGTTCAATTAAGGCTCACAAATCAACACAAAATAGGCTTGATTGGTCCTTTGATAGGAGTACCTATGAACATAGATGGGGTGCACAACATGGGAGAGTTTCAAGTTATTGAGATCATGGACAAGAGTCAACCATATACAACACTGATGGGACTAGAATGAGATTTTGATAACCAAGAAATCATTAACTTGAAAAGGATGGAGATGATATTTGAGGTTGGATATTTTAAGGTTACGACACCCTTGCACCCATCCGAAGGAAAAAGATACATAGAGCCAACAAGAGGGAACGACATTGACAATTTATATAACATAACTATGTGAACGAAGGATTATGTCAACCCGACAATGGATGGTGCGTTGAGTTGGAGAAGTATTAGTTTTTGTGCATCAAATTCATAAGAGGGTATACAACATTGGTAGAATAGGACGCATGGAGTGTCAACTAGATGATGTGAACACATAAACCAATACTTGCGATGGATTGGAACATAGTTGTTTGATCCACCCAGGTATGAAGGATTAACTGATATAATCATGTTTGTAAATGCATTTGAATTGCAGGTACCTAAACAACAAAGGATGTTACCACTAGATCATGACCTAAAGGAGACTCCAGCTAGATGGTGGGATGCACACAAAGAGGGGATAAAATATTGGTCACAGTGCAACAAACTCATGCAAATAAGGTTTGGTGCTAAGGAAGAAGACGTTGCACATAAATATATATGAGAGAGTGACCCAGGAGGTCATGTTGAGTAGTGCGGGGATTTTGTGTCCTACACTTCACAAAGATGTGAAGGAATAATGTCAGTCATGTGATGTATGTCAAAGAGTGGGAAAGTCGTCTAGGAGGGATGAAATTCCTTTAAATCCACATGTTACATTGCAATCATATGATAAGTGGCCCATAGAATTTGTAGGACCAATTAATCCGAAAGAAAAAATGTCATGGGTAAGGTACATTATCACAACAACGAAGTATTTGACAAAATGGGAAGAAGCCACCTGAGTTATAGATTTCACTGTAGAGACTGCTATGAGGTTTTTGTTTGATAATATAGTCACAAGGTTTGGATGTCCATGCATATTACTCAGTGATCAAGGAAGACACTTTCTAAATAAGAAAATTGCAGCATTGACTGAGGATTTACAAATACATCATCAAAAGAGTACTCTGTATCATTCTCAAGTGAATGGAACAATGGAGGATTTCAATAAAATCTTGGAGAATTCCATGACCAAAATTTGCAACATAGGGAGAGACGATTGGGAATTAAGAGTTCCTACAGTATTATGAGATTACATAATGACAAGTAAAAAGTTGATAGGTCAGATACCTTTCAGATTGGTCTATGGGAAGGGAGAAGTGATGCCAATGGAGTTCATTCTACCTAGCCTACACATTGCAACAATTACTGAGCTATTGGACATTGGCGCAATATAGGAGAGATTGAGACAATTAGTACAACTTGAACAAGATTGGTTTGTCCTGAGTTTTTATCAGCAAGTTCAAAAGGCTTGAGATAAAGCTTGGCATGATCAACACATCAAACAAAAAAAGTTTCAAGTGGGAGATCTGGTACTACTCTATGACAAAAAGTTCATGTAGCATCCATGAATGTTTAGAATGCATTGATTAGGACCCTATGTGATACAACACATAACAAAGACAAGTTTTCTGCAATTAAGAACCTTGAATGGAGAGGCCTTTGGAGGAATGGTGAATGGAAGTTGGTTGAAACTCTATAGAGACGACCAATAGTGTGCACAGTAATATAGGATGCAGTAGAACCCATGTATTATAGTAGTTGTATCATAGTAGGAAGGAAAAATACAGAAAAACAAATAAAAAGTAAAAAAGTGAAGAAATCAAATAAAAATTAGATAGAGAAAAAATAAAAATATTACAGAGTACAAGGCCTTAGAGATTGCACAGAAGGAATGGTTATTATGCATTATAATGGAAATGAATCAATTCATGAAAGAATACATAGAAGAGAAAGACTGTGAAGCACATCGATGCAATAGTAATAATCGTTGCCCAGTTTGGAAATGAAAAAAACGTTAAAATCATTAAAGAACATAAACGATGGCTGCGAAGCAGGAGTGACAAGTCATAAAGATTTTGTAGTGTATTAAATGGTAAAAGTCGCTGGAAATCAAGACAGATTGGCAGTACGAGAGAACAATCACATGACGTATTTGGTAATAAAAGAGAATTTAGTTAAACAACTCATTAACCATGGTGGAATATTGGACAAGGAAGTTAAGTCCATAGAAGACATGTACAATTGGCACGAAGGCACAAAAACAAAAAGAATTTGTTCACTCTAAGTCATTGTTGCATGCGAGCAGAAGAAAAACAAAGCAAACCAAAGTGAATTCGAAATTAAAAACTAAGAAAGATCAATCTCAATAATAGTGAGGCCACAAGGGAACATCACAGGTGAGTCTACACTCAGACAATCTATATATCAATTTGATAAATTGCTTACAATTATATAGGCTAGGATAGCCCCTAACGGTCTCCTAAATATGTGGATCTGAAAACCACCCAAACACTATCCTAGCGTACAATAGAAATCTCTTCTAACAATTGCCTAAGTATAGAATTTCAACATTAATCTCTAACACTCCCCCTTAATGGAGAAATGGATTTAATACAAAATGCATAATATGCCTGCCGATCTTAGTCTCAGCTAGGCTTACAAACATTACAAAGGAAAATTCAAACAAAACCTTAAAATTTGTTTCAACTCCATGTATGAGTGAGTTTTTCTCTTCCTCCTTTTCCATATTCTGAAACCTCTATGCATTTTCAATTTAATTCTTCCATGTTTGCTGAAAATTCCATGTTTCAGCTTCTTATCCTTCATCCTTTTGTTGGATTTTTTCATCAATCTAAAAATTATTTCAGATTGTGCATGTTTGTCCTCTTCAACTTTTTCTTCGAAAAATTGTTTGTATGTGAATTTTTGCCACATGCTATTCTCTGTTATTTTATCTTCACTATTGAGATTTTGATCATCAACTTGTTGCAACATGAGTTCATAATAGAATTCGATTTCTTCAAGGCTCCACTTTGTAAAAATTTCTTCAGTTTCAACATCTTCTTCTCCAATATCCATTGAGTTTTTATCATAAATTGACTCAATTTTTGTATCTGTAATGCAATCTTCTTCTTCTTCTTCAATGATCATGCAGTCTTTAGTAAGTTGTGGCTTTTCAAGCCATTCTTCAAGGAACTTCAAATCTTCTTCAAAATATTTTTTCACTGCATCTCAGTGCTCTTCTTCATTGATGTCTTCCTCTGTCGGTCCTCCCAGCTCTATTGTTGCAGCTTCAGTATTGAATTTTTCTACAACATCATCTAACACATGATTTTCAATTTCCTCTACAACATTCACTATTGCTATAAATTTCTCATCGTTCATTGCTTCAAGCAGGTGTCCTCTTACATTTAGAAAACTATCAATATATTGTATTTCCTATTTGATATTCAACCAATCTTCATTTGACATGTTCTCCTCATCATACATTACCTCAATGACACTTTCTTCTTTATAATCATCATTATCTACATGCAACTGACCACATTGTGTTTCAACATCTTCTATAGGTTCACCATCAACTTCAGAAGTTTCCCCATAAGAAGATGCACTCTTTTCACTATATTTCTTTTCGAGAATATCCCATAACATTTTTGCATTGTCTATATGACCAAATTCATATAAAATAGGAGACAAAATACTTGTATTCAGTGCTGAAATGATAAGATATAAGGCCACTTTATCTTTTCTCTTATCATGGGAATTGATCAAACCATCTTGAACAAATTGCCATAAATCTACTGAACCAAGTAATCCTTCCATTTTAAATGCCCAAAGCTTAAAATTTTTACCTGAGAAGGATGGAAATACCGGCATTAGTCTTCTCAATATTTCACCAATCTCTTTATCATCTTCATTGATTTGATCTAGCTCTGCATCCTGCTCGTCAAACATGAATTCTTTAGCTGGAAACACATCATACTGATCTTCAAAATATAATAACTCTTCATGCTGATTCTTTATCGTCATATGTTTCAGCTCTCTCTCGAGCTGTTTAATTCTCCTTTGCTTACCCATTAGAGTAGCAAGCAACTATGCATTCTCCTTCAATCCAGCTATCATGATGAAAACTCCATCACTCTTTGCATGGGGAATCTTACATATAGATGCCTTTCATCAAAGGTGAAAACATCGATGGCCTGGTCACAGAATGAATTGAACCGTTGACAGATCACAAACCAGTTCGTGCGACATTTCCTTTGCGAGCCACATACACTATTGTTGTGGCTGTCCCCGCTCCTGAAGTAAAATTTTGCAACTTGGTGGTTTTTCTCTAATCTCCATTAACATAAAGAATCATATGTGGATTTATGAGTTGTAAGGTCGTATCTCAAATCTCGATCTCCTTTGTTGCAATCTGGTTACAATCTATAACTAATGGCATTGTATCTTACAGGCTCCTTCTTTGATGTAGACAAGCTCCTTCTACCTCTTCAAAT
>JASDQU010588510.1:168981-181026 GCA_032191745.1 Picea mariana
CTGTGAAAAATAGAGTCAATATATTGTAGGTATCATGGGGAGGGGATATGGTATACAGGGTGGAAGGGTTCTATTTACAAGTATTGTGGGATATAAAAAGGGGTATTTGTTAAAAATAGGGGATATATAGTAAAATAACTTCGTTTTTTGAAATATGTATTGGGAGGGGGTTCAACAAAAGGATTTTGGGATGTATTTATTAATATATAATGAAATTAGAGGTATTATTTAATATCCCATGAATGCACATGCTATGTCACAAATTCACTAAGTGGAGACCCTATGTGAATCCATTTGGAGCATTGAGTTACCTCCCAATGAGATTCCATGTTATCAATAATATTATACGCTTTATTTTGAAATGGTGACCAACCATATGTTTTTGAAGCATCCTCTATTTTCTTCTTAGTGATATTTGGATCATTATCCTTATTTTTCTACAAACTAGGAATTTTAGAATCTTGTCATTGTAATAACATTCTTCTAGTTATAATTTTAGGTTAAACTTTGGTATGATCTATATCCCTTGGTTCTGAAATTGATTTGAACTATGATGTGGTTCCTTCCCCCCTAATGGGTCTCCTTGCTTCAATGTGGGTCCTCTCAAATTTCTCTAAGTGTATGTAAGTGTTCTACCAATTATCTATTTGGGAAGTTACGTGAATGTTGATCTAGTCCTTTCTTCACAATCATTCTCCTATCTTTTTCTCTTCCTCTCCCTCTCTTCATTCACATTCATTTTCCTTGCACTCTCTTTGTCACTTCAATGAGGTCAATCTAGGAAATTCTCGAATAGGTATAGGATCCTTTACTTTTTTTAGTGGAGTAGGATATTTTACTTCTAATATCTCTTCCTTATGCTTAGTCCCATCTTCTTTAACTGAGGTAATCTGTAATCTAGGATAATGTTTGGGCTTCTTATCTTTGACAAGGTGATTTTTTCTTTAACGTCTTACTCTATAAAAATATAGGGAAGAATGTTCAGGGTGGTTTGAAAATCTATGAAAGGTCTCAAGAAAATATTATGCATATCTAACTCAAACAAAATATACTCATCATTTGTTTCTAGGGATTCATAAAGCCTCAGTAGTTTTCTAAATTATTTGTGTGTACAATCTCTATAATGCATTGTTCATATGCTCCTATCTTTATTTTTCCTAGGTATATTTCCAAATGTTAAACTTAGTGTAGGAAATGTATTGGTGAATTTGGTGTCAAATTATTTTCCTTCTTAGAATTTCCAAAAAATCGGGGTAAGAAGTAAACTTACCCTACCATAATGAAATTCCTTACCAGGATCCTAAGCACGGAAAACAATCTTCCATAAATTCATTTTGAAGATACAAGGCCCATGCCATTTTAATCCATGAGTCATCTCTCAATCACATGAATAACTCCAAAGGGGCATTCATCTTTTTTGCATTTTCAAACTAGTTTATAGGCCAACAATTGAGCTTCAAACGAAACCTGTGGATCATTAATTTTTGAAGTTAAAACACTACACATCCCATTATGCATTCCATATTTATTAGAAATCTCTTCAAGAGTCAAATTCCTTGCTAATATCACATCTACTATGTCCTCATTTATTCTTGGTAACCATGAAAATTGGTGCATGGAATCGAGGTCGATGGGATACATATTATCCAACCATACAAATCCTCCATGCAACTTGCTAAGGAAAAACCTGACACACTTGATGAAATCTGCACTCCATCCAAAATAGGGAACATCTAACAAAGTCAAAATTCCTAATTTGAACAAGTTCCGAGGACATGGTTTTTCTTGAAGTTCTTCATTTCCATCTAAGAGGGTCCTTTTCTTTTCATTATTATCAAATCAATGATCTGGAAATTGTGTATCACCTTGAAGATTGAATTCTTGAAAAATTACGATCCCCATTTTTCCTAACAAAGGATCCAAATGTCACACCTCTACCACAAGCATATTTTTTTTCTTTATGTGCCTTCTACTTATCTAGAGCCTGTGGATTAGAATAAGATGCCAAGCTCTCTATATGATTAGTTATATAATCAAATTCTCAAGAATTGTCATGTCCATTTCCTACATCTTCACTTACTTTATCACAATTTCTCCCAACAGTTCATGCAATCACTTCACCAATTGTCCACTTAACTCAATATCTTCTTATCACATCTCTTTTAAATTTCAATTTCGTTCTTCTTATACCAACTCTTTTTTTCATGATCCACCTTGGAATTTGTGCTACCTTTTTATTCTTTCTTATGTCATCCACCCGACCCCAAATTGGCTCATGTCTCTTCAATCATCACATCAGCAAGGTATCCCTTTCTAATCATCCTTTACTCTTTTACTCTCATATTTATTATGCTTCTACTTTCATTCCCTCAACCATTACGGTAATACTACTCTAATCATTCAAACTCAACAAAAATATTACTTGGCTCGACTCATTTTATTTATTATTTACAAATTCTACTACACATACTGACTTCAGTGTACATCCTCACTATGTTCCTTCTGAGCCATTGCAAACCTTCAATTTGTTTCCATTTTCCATGTCTTTCATTTTCTATCGATCCAATTGGTCAACTTAATTACATTGATTTCATTGATATATGTTATGTGAAATGACCACAACCATCTAACTTTCAACTGGACTAAATTCTTCAAATAACTATTTTCTTAAAGAAATATCAATGAACCAGGTTCAACTATCTTACTTTAGATATTTCAATTATGCCATAACTTTCATTTTCACTTCTCAATAGTTTGATTGAACCTTATAATCAACTTCAATGTTCCTCCAGCTCCATCAATTCATTTAATTTTCTTTATTGCAATTGATCATCTAAAATGTTTGTAGCCAGTGCAATCCTAAGGCTGGAAAGTACATACTCCATAAGCATTATTGCTTCCTTCCCATACACTAGTGAGCATATTGTGATTGGCTTTGGATTTTTTAGATCAAAGTTTGATTTTACTCTAGATAGTGTAGTCCTAAGGCTATGAACTACATACTAAACAAGAATTATTACTTCCCATACACTCATGAGAAAAAATGTGATTAGGTTTGAATTTAGATTTTTAAGATCAAGGTTTGAGTTTACTCAAAAGTTTCATGATTTGTTGGATAGAAAGATTTGGAAACAATTTTGCAGTTTTGATACCGTTTTGGAAAAAAACCTAAGTATAGGAAAAGTGTGCAGAAGAAGAAGGAAATCTAGGGAGCGCACAACTAAGGCGCATCTAGGAGGAGAATGTGCAGAAGAAGGAAAGTGTGTAGGAAGAAGACAGCGTGTAGGAAGAAGAATAAATATGATAGGGTATAAAGCAAGAGAAGAAAGTGAGAGAATAAAACATGACAGAAGGATAACAGTCCGACATTCCAGAAATAGAAGAACAGTGGAAAGCAACATGCAGAGGGAAAAGAAACATGAACATCTAGTTAGCTAAGGGAAATATGCATTGTAATGGGATATTTTTGGGATGAATAGATTAGGGTTTTATCCCTATATTTATGGATAAATATGTAACGTGATGGGAAAATTAGATTTGACTCTAGTTCCTCACTATTCATCTCTTAAGTTATGGTTCATTGTTAGGGTTTATTCCATATGATTAGGTTCTAGAGTTATTGAATGTAATAGTCTGTTGATGAGAAGAATAAATAAAGGAATGTTAAAGAGATGATGCTTTTCTAAATCTTGTGTTGTCTGTCTTTTATATGTTTTCTTATGAATTTTGTCTGAATAAATCATAGATAGATTTGTCTTATGGTTAAACATGGTGCAATGTTCATCACTGTTACAAAAATTAAATATATATGAATATGGAATAACATGATAGTATGAATCTGAATCACTAAGTAGTTGATAAGGAACAAGGACAAAATATTGTGAACAGAAACTATAAAGAAGAATGAACATGGAAGCCACCTCCCAATCCCTCAATATTGTAGAATCTTGGTTCTCATAGTCCCAATAGATACCTCGTGTGATACTTCATCTGTGAAAGTAGGTTATGCCGAAAGGGCCGGTGTCTGGTGAGTTTTGTAGGTTAAAGATAACTCGAACCTAGGGTCTTACCAACCACGCACAACACCAACAAATGGTTTCGTTGTTGGGAGCCATAATTTGTGATTAAGGTAATGTTTTGGAGGTCAACTAAGAAGGAGATATCAAAGTGGTTGGAAATAAATGACCGAGAGTTTTCACGACAAGAGAAAAGGAACCCTCGAATGAGTGACAAGCAATGGATGCAAAGTTATGTGTACACATATCTACATGAAATTTTCTTTGGAAAATTTTCAATTATTCTGACTGAGTGGCTAGAAATATTAGTGGAGAAAATTGGAAGGTTCAGGGCTACAACGCCGAGGAATTGGAGTCCTGAATTGGTAAGACAATTGAATTTTGTAAGTAACCCAACTACTCGTGTAGTGGATTTTTCGTTGGATAGAATACTAGGAGGATATATTCCAGAGTTTGCAGTAGATTGCATTCAACCATACATTGTTGCAGAAAGGGACTTTTTCAAGGGCCCGCACAAGAGTTTCTTGAAATCATTCGGTACATGGATACAAATTCTATTGTGTGACAAGCATTTGATGATAATGGAAACTGACTACTAAAGGGGTTCACACACATAGGGGAACTAGGGGATGAGAAGAGGATAGTTTGAGAACATGAGAGAATGAAGGAAGCGATGAAGAGGAAAGGAAGGGAATAAGGATGCAAGAAGAGGGTATACCATAGGGAGAATGTGATTTTGGATTATTGCACAGAGGAAGGAGGTACAAGAGGTGAAACATTGGGGCTTGGAAAGGAGAGTCACACAATGAGCCAGAGGGGAGAGAACCTTGTGCAATAGTATGAATCGTGGAGATACCATATATAGGAGGGGAAGAAGAGGAGTTCTAGTATAGTCCAATAATATAAGAGTCATTAATTCCTACTCATATTGAGTCCTGTTTTGAATCCATGACCATGTGTACGTCACCACGATCAAAGATAAAAGTTGAAGACTTGTCAAAAAACATTGTAGTTAGCCAGGGAGGATAGAGTAGTAGTAGTCATAATAGTGGAAGTAGTGCACAGAGTCAGAATAGAGTCAACCAACATCACCAAGAGGAGGGAATACATAAAGAAACATGGAAGGGATAGATAATACTCTTAGACTTCCTGAGTTCCAGGGAGTGGGGTAAGAGGATCCAAAAAATCATATGTTTTTCTGCGAAACAATTTGGGTCACTAAGAATGTATAGGATGAGGCTGTGAAAGTTATGTAATTAGAAACAACATTTAGAGGTAGTGCACTAGTATGGTATATGAAGCTGTAGAGTATCAAAACTATAGGATATGCCAAGACTTTGGCCAAGATAAGGCAAGCACTACTGAAAGATTTCAAGAAGCCAAAGTTAGAGTCGCAGTACATCACATAACTGAAGGAGATTAAACAAGTTCAAACGGATTTGGTATGGGATTTCGATCAAATATTCAAGGATGTGATGGGTAGATTGGATTTCTAGATCCCAGATCAAAAATATCAAGAATGGTTCATTGTGGGGCTTCTACCACACATTCGCAGCCCATTGATTGAACAAAAGGTTGTGTCACAACCTAAGGCACTGTGAATTGCAATGAAATTAGAGTCATATTTGGTAGGAGACAGTGGAGGAATGACACAAGTTCATATGAAGTTGGTTGCGTTGACGATTCAACTGGCCAAACTTACAAAAGGGAAGGAGAAATGAGAACAAGTTTGGTGTACCAAGTGTCAAACTGAATACCATCACAAGGACAAATGCCCAACATTCACACAATATTTAGCATCTAGAGAATCGTCGCCATTACTAGGAGGAGGGTATTGTGAGATATGTAATAAATGGGGCCATTATCCCACTGAGTGTCTGTTTCTACAGAAGTATCAGAGTACACCAACAGACTTGTTTTGCAATTTTTGCAAGTCTATGGGACATGAAGAGAAGGATTTCCACATGTTCGATTTGATGAGATAAAACACATCAGATATGTATAGGATTCAGGAGGAGAATGTTGCAGCAGAAGGGGGTGGTCAACAATACAACAATCAAAGAGGTTTCAATCCAGGTAACAAAGAAAAATTTGGTATAGGTCGAGGAAGAGAAAATTTTGGTAGAGGAGGAAGAGGACCTATAATATTTTACAATTGTAATCAACTAGGACACTTGGCCCATGAATTTCCAAATCCGTGTACAACGTGCACATACTGCAGAGCACTGGATCACGAGACAAAATATTGTCTTCAACTAGTTCTGAAATGGCAGGCCAACGGTAACTAGAACTAGAATAAAAATCAAAATTTGTAGAAGATATCATCTGAAAAACAGAATGAAGGACCAAGAATATCGATTGTTACACAAAAAAGAGCTAGAACAGGGGATGATATGATGAATCAAGGAAAGAAGATAGATCAATGGGTAAGGAATTCAGCAGGGACTATGACAACTTTTGATCCTCATCACGAGAGGGAGACATATCTAAAAGTGAGAAAAGAAGTACTTGGACAGGATTGGAGAGCATCAACATCATCTATGTCTTGTGTAGAAGGTTGTGTTGTGCCAGAGAGAACGACTGAAAAGGTAAGCACACTAAAAGAATTATTGAGGAGTTGTGTAGATCTAATGAAAGATGAAATTTCACTGAGTATAATATATGGCATGATTGATCACTGTACAAGAGTAAGGGAAACTCCTATCACAAAAAGGATGGTAAAATAGGCACTGCCCAGGAAGAGAACCAATGGAGAATTCAAATTCAGTGCGCATATTGGGGAGTATGATGTGGATAATTTCATATTGGACTTGGGATGTGACATTAATTTTTTTCCTAAAAATACATGGGAGATGATGGGAAAACCCAAGTGAGTGTGGTCTCTTGTTCAATTAAGGCTCACAAATCAACACAAAATAGTCTTGATTGGTCATTTGACAGGAGTACCTGTGAACATAGATGGGGTGCGCAACATGGGAGAGTTTCAAGTTATTGAGATCATGGACAAGATTCAACCATATACAACACTGATGGGACTAGAATGAGATTTTGATAACCAAGAAATCATTAACTTGAAAAGGAGGGAGATGATATTTGAGGTTGGAGATTTTAAGGTTACGACACCCTTGGACCCATCAGAAGGAAAAAGATACATAGATCCAACAAGAGGGAACGACATTGACAATTTATATAACATAACTATGTGGACGAAGGATTATGTCAACTCGACAATGGATGGCGCGTTGAGTTGGAGAAGTATTAGTTTTTGTGCATCAAATTCATAAGAGGGTCTACAACATTGGTAGCATAGGATGCATGGAGTGTCAACTAGGTGATGTGTGCACATAAACCAATCCTTGCGATGGATTGGAACATAGTTGTTTGATCCACCCAAGTATGAAGGATTAACTGATATAATCATGTTTGTAAATGCATTTGAATTGCAGGTACCTAAACAACAAAGGATGTTACCACTAAATGATGACCTAAAGGAGACTCCAGCCAGATGGTGGGATGCACACAAAGAGGGGATAAAATATTGGTCATAGTGCAACAAACTCATGCAAATAAGGTTTGGTGCTAAGGAAGAAGACGTTGCACATAAATATATAGGAGAGAGTGACCCAGGAGGTCATGTTGAGAAGTGCGGGGATTTTGTGTCCTACACCTCACAAAGATGTGAAGGAATAATGTTAGTCATGTGATGTATGTCAAAGAGTGGGAAAGTCGTCTAGGAGGGATGAAATTCCTTTAAATCCACATGTTACATTGCAATCATATGATAAGTGGGCCATAGACTTTGTAGGACCAATTAATCCGAAAGAAAAAATATCATGGGTAAGGTACATTATCACAACAACGAAGTATTTGACAAAATGGGAAGAAGCCACCCGAGTTAGAGATTTCACTGTAGAGACTGCTACGAGGTGTTTGTTTGATAATATAGTCACAAGGTTTGGATGTCCATGCATATTACTCAGTGATCAAGGCAGACACTTTCTAAATAAGAAAATTGCAGCATTGACTGAGGATTTACAAATACATCATCAAAAGAGTACTCTGTATCATTATCAAGTGAATGGAACAATGGAGGATTTCAATAAAATCTTGGAGAATTCCATGACCAAAATTTGCAACATAGGGAGACACGATTGGGACTTAAGAGTTCCTGCAGTATTATGAGATTACATAATGACAAGTAAAAAGTTGATAGGTCAGATACCTTTCAAATTGGTCTATGGGAAGGGAGAAGTGATGCCAATGGAGTTCATTCTACCTAGCCTACACATTGCAACAATTACTGAGCTATTGGACATTGGCGCAATATAGGAGAGATTGACACAATTAGTACAACTTGAACAAGATCGATTTGTCCCGAGTTTTTATTAGCAAGTTCAAAAGGCTTGAGAGAAAGCTTGGCATGATCAACACATCAAACAAAAAAAGTTTCAAGTGGGAGATCTGGTACTACTCTATGACAAAAAGTTCATGCAGCATCCATGAAAGTTTAGAATGCATTGATTAGGACACTATGTGATATAACACATAACAAAGACAAGTGTTCTGCAATTGAGAACCTTGAATGGAGAGGCCTTTGGAGGAATGGTGAATGGAAGTTGGTTGAAACTCTATAGAGATGACCAATAGTGTGCACAGTAATATAGGATGCACTAGAACCCATGTATTATAGTAGTCGTATCATAGTAGGAAGGAAAAATACAGAAAAACAAATAAAAAGTAAAAAAGTGAAGAAATCAAATAAAA
This sequence comes from Picea mariana, assembly GCA_032191745.1. Classification (NCBI taxonomy): domain Eukaryota; kingdom Viridiplantae; phylum Streptophyta; class Pinopsida; order Pinales; family Pinaceae; genus Picea; species Picea mariana. The sequence goes on from JASDQU010588510.1 coordinate 177,762, forward strand.
ATTAGAAAGAGAAAAAATAAAAATATTACAGAGTACAAGGCCTTGGAGATTGCACAGAAGGAATGGTTATTATGCATTATAATGGAAATGAATCAATTCATGAAAGAATACATAGAAGAGAAAGACTGTGAAGCACATCGATGCAACAATAATAATCATTGTCCAGTTTGGAAATGACAAAAACGTTAAAATCATTAAAGAACATAAACGATGGCTGCGAAGCGGGAGTGACAAGTCATAAAGGTTTTGTAGTGTATTAAATGGTAAAAGTCGCTGGAAATCAAGACAGATTGGAAGTATGAGAGAAAAATCACATGACGTATTTGGTAATAAAAGAGAATTTAGTTAAACAACTCATTAACCATGGTGGAATATTGGACAAGGAAGTTAAGTCCATAGAAGACATGTACAATTGGCACGAAGGCACAAAAGAAACAATAAATTTTTCACTCTAAGTCATTGTTGCATGCGAGCAGAAGAAAAACAAAGCAAACCAGAGTGAATTCGAAATTAAAAATTGAGAAAAATCAATCTCAATAACAGTGAGTCCACAAGGGCACATCACAAGTGAGTCTATGCTCAGACAATCTATATATCAATTTGATAAATTTCTTACAATTATAGGCTAGGATATCCCCTAACAGTCTCCTAAATATGTGGATCTGAAAACCACCCAAACACTATTCTAGCGTACAATAGAAATCTCTTATAACAATTACCTAAGTATAGAATTTCAACATTAATCTCTAACACTCCCCCTTAATGGAGAAATGGATTTAATACAAAATGCATAACATGCATGCCGATCTTAGTCTCAGCTAGGTTTACAAACATTACAAAGGACAATTCAAACAAAACCTTAAAATTTGTTTCAACTCCATGTATGAGTGATTTTTTCTCTTCCTCCTTTTCCATATTCTGAAACCTCTATGCATTTTCAATTTAATTCTTCCATGTTTGCTGAAAATTCCATGTTTCAGCTTCTTATCCTTCATCCTTTTGTTGGATTTTTTCATCAATCTGAAAATTATTTCAGATTGTGCATGTTTGTCCTCTTCAACTTTTTCTTCGAAAAATTGTTTGTATGTGAATTTTTGCCACATGTTATTCTCTGTTATTTTATCTTCACTATTGAGCTTTTGATCATCAACTTGTTGCAACATGAGTTCATAATAGAATTTGATTTCTTCAAGGCTGCACTTTGTAAAAATTTCTTCAATTTCAGCATCTTCTTCTCCAATATCCATTGAGTTTTTATCATAAATTGACTCAATTTTTGTATCTGTAATGCAATGTTCTTCTTCTTCAATGATCATGCAGTCTTTAGTAAGTTGTGGCTTTTCAAGCCATTCTTCAAGGAACTTCAAATCTTCCTCAAAATATTTTGTCACTGCATCTCGGTGCTCTTTTTCATTGATGTCTTCTTCTGTCGGTCCTCCCAGCTCTATTGTTGCAGCTTCAGTATTGAATTTTTCTACAACATCATCTAACACATGATTTTCAATTTCCTCTACAACATTCACTATTGCTGCAAATTTCTCATCATTCATTGCTTCAAGCAGGTGTCCTCTTACATTTAGAAAACTATCAATATATTGTTTGATCTTCAACCAATCTTCATTTGACATGTTCTCCTCATCATACATTAACTCAATGACACTTTCTTCTTTATAATCATCATTATCTACATGCAATTGACCACATTGTGTTTCAACATCTTCTATAGGTTCACCATCAACTTCAGAAGTTTCCCCATAAGAAGATGCACTCTTTTCACTATATTTCTTTTCGAGAATAACCCATAACATTTTTGCATTGTCTATATCACCAAATTCATATAAAATAGGAGACAAAATAATTGTATTTAGTGCTGAAATGATAAGATATAAGGCCACTTTATCTTTTCTCTTATCATGGGAATTGATCAAACCATATTGAACAAATTGCCATAAATCTACTGAACCAAGTAATCCTTCCATTTTAAATGCCCAAAGCTTAAAATGTTTACCTGAGAAGGATGGAAATACCGGCATTAGTCTTCTCAATATTTCACCAATCTGTTTATCATCTTCATTGATTTTATCTAGCTTTGCATCCTGCTCGTCAAACATGAATTCTTCAGCTGGAATCACATCATACTGATCTTCAGAATATAATAACTCTTCATGTTGATTCTTTATCATCATTTGTTTCAGCTCTCTCTCGAGTTGTTTAATTCTCCTTTGCTTACCCATTAGAGTAGCAAGCAACTATGCATTCTTCTTCAATCCAGCTATCATGATGAAAACTCCATCACTCTTTGCATGGGGAATCTTACATATAGATGCCTTTCATCAAAGGTGAAAACATCGATGGCCTGGTCATAGAATGAATTGAACCGTTGATAGATCACAAACCAGTTCGTGCGGGAGTTTCCTTTGCGAGCCACATACACTATTGTTGTGGTTGTCGCCACTCCTGAAGTAAAATTTTGCAACTTGGTGGTTTTTCTCTAATCTCCATTAACATAAAGAATCATATGTGGATTTATGAGTTGTAAGGTCGTATCTGAAATCTCGAGATCCTTTGTTGCAATCTGGCTACAATCTATAACTAATGGCATTGTATCTTACGGGCTCCTTCTCTGCTGCAGACAATATCCTTCTACCTCTTCAAATATAGCTCAACAAGATCCTGGGCAACAAGATATATCTGATTAAGCTTCTCATAGACAGTGCCTTTAGCACCCTTAGAAAACCACTCAGCGATTACACAACAACAAGGGATAGTAATTACTCCGCAGCCAAAATTACAAGGTGTCCAATTGACGATAACAGTGCTCTCAAATTGCCCGTCTCACATGGGGCAATGTATCCAGGTAACAACGATGTGGCACTAAATTTAGAGGCACCATGCTCCACTAGAATCGAGGGACAATACTCACTCCTTATCTGTAAAACAGACTGTAAAACAACGATATAAAAAACACCATTATCATGACTAATAAATTGTGAAGCAAGAAATGCAGAGAGAAAGACTGGCTACATACATAATGTCAGGCCTAGTTACTGTAAGATACAACAAACTGCCTACTAAACTTTTTTACAAGGTAGAGTCCACTGTAGGGCCTTCATATTGCTTGCTCAATTTTGTGCCTAGTGGTATAGGGGTTTCTGCTGGATTGCATCCTTCCATGCAAAATATTTTGATGATGTCTGCTGCATACTTTTGCTGATAGACAAAAATGCCTTTGGTTGATTGATGAACCTCAATCCCTAAAAAATAT
>JASDQU010588511.1:6152-25248 GCA_032191745.1 Picea mariana
AAAGGATCTATTCCTACCATTGGGTGGAATAACAAATAATTTGATGGCTATGAAGGACGAAGAATGGGAGATTCTTGACAGAAAGGCTCTAGGAGCAATACGACTGAGCATGGAAGTGTCGGTGGCTTTCAATATTTTGAAAGAAAAGACAATGAAGGGTTTGATGGACGCATTGGCTAAATTGTATGAAAAACCCTCAGCATCCAATAAGTTATTTCTAATGAAGATATTATTTAATATGAATATGTCAAAAGGTGGGTCTGTTGCACATCATTTAAATGAATTCAATACGGTTACTAATCAACTAAGTTTTCTAAAAGTGGACTTTGATGATGAGGTCAAGGCTCTTCTAATCTTGTGCTCATTACCAGAAAGATGGAATGGCTTGGTCATGGTTGTAAGTAACTCTATATCTAGTTCAAATACTTTAAAATTTGATGATGTTGTTGGTGTTATCCTTAGTGAGGAAATGCGACGGAAAAGCACATGTGAGACATCAGGTAATGCGTTGAACATGGAGAACAGGGGAACACAAAAGGATAGAGGAAAGGGCTCAGGGAACCACATGAATTATATAAAAGATAGATCCAAATCCATACTTGGAAAGATAGAGTGTTGGAATTGTGGGAATAAAGGACATCTGAAGAAAGACTACATAGCTCCAAAGAAACAAAGAGATGGACAACAGGAGAGAAATCAGGGAGAAAATGTAATAGGTGATGTGTTACAAGATGCTTTGATTCTTTCTGTAGATAATATTTATGAGTCTTGGGTGGTAGATTCAAGGGCTTCATTTCATGCCACGCCCTATACGAAACATTTTCTAGATTACGTTCAAGGTGATTTTAGACAGGTTCAATTGGGTGATGATGCACCATGAAAAATTATTGGAATGGGATGGTAAAAATAAAGCAAAGCAATGGAAACTAATGGTTGCTAAAAGAGGTAACACATGTTCCAGATCTAAGAAAAAATCTAATTTCAATAGTACAATTGGCAAGTGAAGGTTTTGTTGTTCCTGAGTTTATACTAAGGCTACAAGTATAATGTCAGACATCAGGAAATGAGGAAAAGTTTTCAATGTTTGCCTTTCACCACAGAAATAACAGAGAAAATTTCTTTAAACGAATTAATATATAATAGCTCAGAGGTTGTTTCTCACACCTGAGTTAAAATCAAAATATATAATGAATGGAAAGAAAAACATAAAGATGCTCATCAAAGCAAGACATCAAATACTGAAGAATCTTACTTTGTAACAGAAGAAGAAAGTGATTGATGTAATCTTCAATGAAGTATAAAATATAGTATCTAATTAACATGGAGGTCTTGTATTAACTAATAGTGAATACAAAGGAAAATCTGTTAGTTATTAGATTACTAAGTATAACATAACCATAGTAGAGGTTGTACTAAATTGTGATTTTCATTCATCAAAGAAAATATATGAAAGTATACTGGAATATGGAAAGACAAAGAACACATAACTCAAAATAGACGAGATGAAGAATCTATGGCCTACATTTGTATTAATTCTCATTAAAGAGAGTCTTCTCCTTTACAATCGGCAAAAAAAAACCTTGGTTTCTTTCTCAAAATGTATGTTTATACTAGATTAAAACATTTTGAATTCTATCATTCTAAAAGTTTCGGTTGCAAATGAAAATATGAAATGTTTCGATTCATTGTCCCTTGTATTCCTTCATGTTGGTGGGGTGTTTTCCTCTCTTTGTCCTATAGCTCCAAAATGGTATGGAATAAGCAAATGTACTATTGGCCTCCAAAAGTATTCCCTTTTCCCTGTTCAATACAATTGACACACTTTTCTACCAATTGGGCTATCATCTTGGGAAGTTCAGTTTGGTCATTTGCTTTGAAAGTGTAGCACTTCCTTTCCAACTGTGGAAATATTTCTCCTATTTTCCTATCTTCTATAATGATAGACAATAACTATAGGTTTGGTTTTATCAACCATTTATCTATTTGGGAAATATCGACTTGTTTTATCTGAGATAGTTCAACATGATCTCTTTCCACATTTTCCTTGATATCTAGGAGATGTTTAACTATGTCAATTTTTCCCAACGTTCCAGAGCTATTCTCCTTATCAAGATCTAGCAATTTTTTATTTATTAGGCCAAATGTTTCTTCACAAGAGTCTCTCACTTCTTTAGCCATTTTTTTGTTCTCTGATAGATTATGCTCCCATGCTTTTAATAGGATGTTACCTTTGGTTTGTTCTCGAATGGATAATCTATAAGTGATGACCATTTCCTCTTTTGTCATTGATATAATAGCCTCCTGGAAAGTACTTCAAGCCACCGTAGCTTTTCTCTCTCTTAAGGTGATTTTGTCTAAGGCTTGATCTATCAACTAAAAATGATCCTGGATGATTTCTACCTTAGTAAGTAGACTCTATTGAGTTGCTTCTATCTTCTTTCATATGTCTATGCCTTGAGTTCGAAATACTGCTATATCTATGACCTAGATTTCAGTAGAATTTAATTTAGATTGCAGTTGTTTTATTAACTCCTCCTGTTGACTTATCTGTGCTTGACTTGTCTGAGTCGATTGTTTCATTTTTTCAAGATTAGATTTGAGCTATTCGATTTTCTATTGATCAATTGCTCTAACTTGTTCAAGGTTTTTACATGCCTCATTCCTAGAATTTGCTTCTATAGTTTCCATCTGAGTCTGTAATTTGCTAATCAATAGGTCTTTTTGTTCGAGCCATTCCTTCAAGGTTCCAACTGAATATTGGTTGGCCATTGCATAATCCCCCATTTTTCCTGCTCTCTCATTGGTGAATTCTTCCTCTTCTAAGGCTTCTCTATCCGTTAATATTCTATACATTTTAGTTGTTGCACCTACCTTTTGGTATGTTTCCCGCTTCATCATGACCTTCATTTTCTTGATAAAAAAGAAATCGCTAGGAGGCAATTCTTCTATGAAGATAGGTGTTAAATCCTCTTTAAATATTATCCCTGCATTGGGGTTCCCCTTTGTAGATTGCAAGGGTGTGACAGATGGAATGGGACTATCGATTTCTTTGGATGCTTGTTTCATGATAGCATCTGTGACCAGTTCATTTGATGGAGATGAGGGTGTGTCTCCTACCCCTTTTGAGGGGGTTTCTGTTTGATCCTTGACATGTTTAACTGGTGTATATGTCTCTGGGAGTCATTCCTCTTGGCTTGGGATCTCGTTTTCCTGTTTCAAGGTCTCAGTTTCCTTTGTGTTCTCCTGAGTTTTTTGTTTCCCATGATTTGTATCGGTTGAACCTTGGGATTCTATTTGTTGTGTACCTAGAGGTTTTGAGGTTTTTCCCTGCAAAACTTTGGGGAGGCCACATCTTCAATGTTCCTGGAATTTGTATAAATCGACCATCTCTCCGGGCAGCAGAGCGCGAACCCGACTTATGACTTCTGAGTAGGATCTCACTCCTCATAACATTTTTGTCATTGGGGGAATCTTCGTGTTCATATATTTTTAGACCACAACTAGCCATATGGTTACCCATGACCTTATGAGGATCGTGTTTCTTAAATTCAATGTCTACTAGTTTCATTTCCTCCAAGGTCATGGCCTCCTCTTTGGCAATGCCGAAATATAATAAATAATATGTACCAATGTGTATGGGAAAGGATGGACATACCTTTTTTTGAACTCCTTTTATTTATTTGCTTATCCCACCGACCACAATTTGCCTGTCGATTTCTCAACATACTAGCTTGTCTGGTAAGAATAGAGGTAGGGCATATGGCAGAACAGAGCAGCCAAAAACCCTAATATATGAGAATTGTTCTTCTATGTACCAGTCTGCCACGCTATTTATGTTTTCCATGAATTTATCCAAAATCCTGGGAGGTGGATGGCCGAAGATAATGACATGCATTGGTACCATTACACAATTGAAAATCTCATAGATGAAGTCTTTGAATTTATCTTCCCAGAGTTTGGAGTGGTACACATGATTAGGTTCTGCGTTATTTGGAGTCTAATCCCATCTCATTAATGGAAAAGGTGTCATGAAGCAAATAACATCCATAATCAGGGATGATTTTAAGGATGGAAATTTATTTTAAAATGTAGAAACCTTTGCGAATATTACTTATCCTTCATATGCCAACTATAAATGTTTGGCGATATTTTTGTAAAAATATTCAAATTTCTAAGGATTTTATATAGTTTTTATAAAATTTTGGTGATTTTTAAGGTAAAATAATTTTATCCTATAGAATTTGGGTGAATCATTTTTAAAATAGCGAATCTCGTTTTTGGAAAAACCATGGAAAATTAGCCCATGAGCGAAATTTAGCCCCTAAAATCATCCATGTCCATAATGTAAGCAGACATGAAAAATGAAGCTGCCTTCCCACTCACCCTGTGTGCTTGATATTCTGTAACTTGGTTGGCCAGACTGTCTGACAACAATTTAGCACAGTTGAAAGAGTACCCTTTTGCTACTGTGTGGATAAGCGGTACCCATGGGAGAAAAAAATGCGCAGTATTATATCTTCCATAAAGCCTGCATACGATCATTGCTATATAAATAAATTGTGGCTGTAAAGAAGAGATTGTGTATATACCATGAGTGTTCGTTATGAACTTTTTCGGGCGTGAGCACCAATCTTTGATCAGGTTGGATAAGATTTTTCTGAATTGCTCGCATTCTTTCTTTTTGAAACACTCTAAGAATTCAGCATTGTAAGTAAAAATGGGTGTGGGGGACAATTTGTACATATTCTGTAGATGCTCTGGCCTAAATGTCCCAATAACCACCTTCTGCGCATTAAATATTATCCTAGCCGGGATATCTATGTGGTCCAGTGCGCATTTAACCATATCACAATAGGGTAAAAGCCGCTACCTTGTTGCTATCTTTTGCATCTCCGACTGAGTGACCACTTTGTATTTGATATACAAGTATTCTTTCTCGTTATCACTCAAGTCATCTCAGCAGTTTATCAGCTCGTATTGCAAGATATTGAAAACCTGTGTCCATGTTTTGACTGTGTTGGTGTTTCTAGGCGAGGTATCAGAAATGATATCCGAACTTTGACTTGAACTTTCACCATCTGTTTTGGGCATTTTTCATGGAGCCATGATATAAGATCTCGAGCTTATATTTTGTATTACAGAGGATGAAAATACAAACAATGGTTATCTCACTAAATTGGCTTTGTGAAACTAGAATGAAATTCAAATAATGACAGAAATTCTTTCGCTTAGAGTACTTAAGTCTGTGTGGGTCCTTGCTGACACAATGTTTACTTCCTTTCATAGAAAGATTTGGAAATAAAGAAATATCTTACTTTCAATCATTTCCCTAATTCGCTTATAAATGCCATAAATGTTTGATATTTCATGACTTGGGATGATCGTAGAAAAATTTAATTCTGTAAGCTTTACAGGTTAAAAGTTTTTTAAGATGTTAATTAACCTGGTTTAATCCTTTAATTAATAGCAATTAGTTCTCAATCCTTTTTCGATGTTTGTAGTCTTGGATGATTTTATTCTTAATCTTGGGCCATGAACCCCAAATTTGCGACATTGCGATTTGGTTAATTAACTTTGATCAAACTTAAGTTTTTAATTGATAGCGATTACTTTATAAATTTCGCGACCTAGAGTATCAGGGTTACAAAGATGTCGTTTTAAGATAAAACCGTTGATTCGTGAAGTTGTGATAACAATTAACTAACATTAATTATCATTAATCTTGTGATTAACCAGGTTTATCTTAAATCATTTTCGCAACTTCGCACATTGGAAATTCGAAGGTCGCTCAAGGCGTGACTCCCGAATCACGAAGGTGCGATGCATTAAAATAGTGATAATCGTTGCTTAATGATTTGATTATCATGCTTAAACTTAACCCAACTTTGCTATTTTTCATGTCGGGACATTGAGAGCTTTGATATGTATAACCATTAGATCTGCAAAATCCTGAAATCGGAGATTTGAGGTTTATGGTTATCGTTTTTGTTATTTGAAAGAGTGGGTGGCTTCAACCTTTTAGTAACTCGAGTATTTTGAAAAATATATATATATGTGTTCCAACATAGGCTCCATCTAGGGATCTTGTCTCCCTGTTGGACGAGAAGAACAGTAGACCATGTGCCTTTATTGGGTAAATGGAGTCATTACTTTATTTTTGTGAAACTTTTTCAGAAAGAGGGTACAGAGGGAATCTGAGGTCTAATCTTTATCTCTGAAATATTTCGAAACTTAATGATTTACTGATCTCAATTTTAGGTCCTTCAATGACTTCCTCTTCCTTGAAACTGATTTCAGTTCTGCTTAAGATAATAAAAAAAACCTTAGGAATTCTAACAAGTTCTATCGATCTTTCTTGCATCAAGTAGAAGTAATTTCGGTGTTTTTTCAATCAGGGAGTCCCATGTAAACTTGGGATGTGGATCTAGTCGAAAAGAAAACTGGTTACCAGAGTACAATATAATTNTTTTCTTTTCGACTAGATCCACATCCCAAGTTTACATGGGACTCCCTGATTGAAAAAGGGGGGAGTCCCATGTAAACTTGGGATGTGGATCTAGTCGAAAAGAAAACTGGTTACCAGAGTACAATATAATTCATGTATAACAACCTTACAGATATCTCAGACATTGCTTCACTGCCAGTGAGCTTGTTCAGTACCCCGATGAAATCATCTGATTCCCTTTATTGAATTTCCTTTCACCACTTCAGTTTGTAACTTTGCATTTAAATGTCAAGATGAGGGAAATCATTTAATGAATTTCGTTTCATCATCTCTTTTTTTGGAATAGATGGGGGCAATCATTTGTGAATTTCCTTTCACCATTTGTCTGATACTTTCTTTTTAAAACATGAAGTGGGGGCAATAAATTTGTATAAAGTATACTAGGGGTGATATCTGTTAATAATTTTAGCAACAGAGGTCTGTTAACTCACTTTGACTACTCTGGACAAGTCTTCTTTTGACCTTGAAAACATCTTCGTCTGCAGGAAAACTTATGGGGGATTCTTTTTTTTTTAGGTGCCTTCTTCTGAGCAAGACTAATCATTTAAAACTTGTTAAAAGAACTAAGATATTTAGGATTATCCTATACATACTTTTGTTTAGTAGGAGCCCGAGGATCCATGAAGACTTTCCCTTTTTCTAAAAATTTGTTTGTTAGCTTTCAGAGGTAAAGTGTGACCCCTCCTTCCTCTGTGGACGCCATGGAGAGGTATCTGGAGTCAAGGGGAATAATACCAAATATTTGAACAGGGTGACAAAGGGATTTTGGATTTCATAAACGTGGTTATCATTACGCAAACTCGACTCTTGAAAAATGTTCTCTGAGTTCACTTTATTTCTTTTGTTTCCGTTTATTTTAGTTTTATCCAGGTGATCACTTTTATGATTTTATTTTGAAAAATCGTTCCTTTGCTAATACATTTAGTGAGTATCTTTATACATATAAGATGGTTGTTGCACCAAGTGATATTCTTTGGAAATCTAAATAATTTAGAGGCTCATACCTTTGGTTCGCCATTTCGCCCTCATCTAAGTAAATTATTTATTTATCACCTATTTCGGGATAACCAATATTTTTGATATACAACCACTTGTTTGTCTCCTTCATAATGTTTGAGCTATCGACAACAATCCTACGTAAAAAAAACATGAAGAGTGTCAGGGTTTTATGGGTCACAACGTTCAATGTGCAAATTATTTTACATTTACTTTTCTATGAAATCACTAACCTGTTTTATTTGAGGTGGAAGTAAGACTTACCTAAAAAATGTAAAAAATAGAAAAAACAAATCGGTATATACAATGGTATTTTGGAAATTGTTTATTGCATATACTGCTTAAGATAACGCTCATTGATAGGGGCGTTGAGGATTTTACCGTCCAAATTTTCTAGCAGAAATGAGTTCTTCCCTTCGGAGGCTGTAACTTTGAATGGTCCATACCAGATATGATCGAATTTGCCATGTTTGGCTGAGTCTTCTCTCCTAGTGTCCCATTTCAAAACTAAATCACCAGGGAGGAATTCCCTATCTTTAGCCTTATGATCAAACAGGGATTTCATGTTTTCTTGATATTTCTTAATTTTTTCATCCAATTCAGCCCTATTTTGTTGAACTTTGATTAGTTGATTTATTCTTCTTATGACATGATTTGGTTCTTCCTTTTCATCTTGCCAAAGTTTCATTACAGGTAGAGCCAAATTTATGGGTAATACTACATCGGTCCCATATACCATTTGAAATGGAGAAGTGCCAATCAATTTCTTGGTTCCTATCTGATTTTCCCACAAGGCATATTTCAAATTCACATGCCAGGCTTTCTTATTTTTGTTCAAAAACTTTTTTATTATGGTGATTAAGCTTTTGTTTGATGATTCAACTAACCTGTTTTCTTGAGGATAGTACGTTGTAGAATGACCCAGCACAATATTGTATTTTTTGCAAAAGCTAACCATTGCCATAGATTTGAATGCTTGGGAATTATCTATAACTATCTTCCGCGGACAGCCGAATCTAGATAATATATTTCCCTCCAAGAAATTTATCACCACCGAATCTATCGCTTTCTTGGTCATGATAGCTTCTACCCATTTGGTGAAATAATATGTATCAGTCAAGATCCATCTATGTTGCATGCTGGAGTGTGGATTGATTTCGCCTATATAATCTAAACCCCATTGATGAAAAGGGGCTTTTGTTTTAACCGGGACCAAAGGTAACACCGAGAGTTTCTACTTGCCTAAAAATAATTGGCAGGAGTTATAGGCTCTTACTTTGGCATTCACATCTGCGAATAACTTAGGCCAATAATATCCCTCTCTTAGGATTTTATAGGTTGTTTCTCTCCAAACATGATGTCCTTCACACACTCCTTCATGAAATTTGTTTATAACTCTTTTGTTTTCAGATTCTACTAAACAAACTAGTAGAAAACCTAGAGGGTCTTTCCAATACAACTGGATTTTTGAGATACAATACTTTACCGCATGCAATTTCAATGTCCTAGTCTTATACAGAGACATATCGTTTGGGCATTTCAGAGTCAGAAGATAAGATACTATGTATTTATACCAACCTGAAGATGCAAACTTCTCTTCGATTATGGTTGTAGCTATCTGGTCGTCGAATTCGTCTATGTCTAAATATCATTCATGCTCTTGTAGGTTATTTATTCCAAGTGCTCTGAAATTTGATTCGGCCAGTAGCTTAGCCAAACCCTATCCATTTATGATCTTTGTCGATTTTACCTCTAGATTGAATTCTTGAATTTTAGCAGGCTACCTGCCCCTTTTCCCGTCATTATCAGGATGAACCAATATATCCTTAACGAAACTGTTGGGTACATATGTAATGATATTGGAATGCAGTACATAGGTTCTAAAACATTTTAGTGCTTTCACCATGGCATATGCCTATTTTTCCATTATGTTGTACCTCAACTCTGCGTCTCTAAGGCTCTTACTGAAAAATGCTATTGGTTTCTCAAAACCCTCTTCATTCTTCTAGAGGAGTACAGTCGCAATTGTATGTTCAGATGCAAATGAAAAGATCAAAAATTCCTTTAGATAATCAGGGCTTGCCAGTACAGGTGCTTCACCTATAATTTTCTTGATGTGTGTAAATGATGCTTTTTCTTCGGCCATCCATTTAACTTCTCTATTCTTCTTGAGCATATCTGTAATCAATTTCACAATTTCAGCAAAGTTCAAGATAAATCTCCTCAAAAAAATTGTTTTCCCTAAAAATGACTCGATTTCTTTTACATTTCTAGGAATATTTAAAGTGTCAATAGCTTCGACCCTTTTAGGATTGATTTTAGTTTCGTCCTGAGATACAATACGGACCAAGAGTTTACCTTCTTGCATCGCAAAGTGAGATTTCTTGGGATTTAAAGACAAATCAAATTTGCATCATTTCTCAAATGTTTTCTTGAGGTGGATTAGATGTTCTTCATCAAATTTGGAAAAAAGGGTCAAATCATTGAGATAAATAAAGACAAATTTATCTCTTTTGTCGATGAAGGCGATATCCATAGCTCGCTAGAAAGTAGCACCTGCATTCATCAAACCAAAAGGCATTTATCATACATAAATGTACCCCATGGGGTGGTGAATGTTGTCTTTTCTTTATTGTCTTGGTTAACAACAATCTGATTGTAACTGGAAAAACCGTCGATCATTGACATTCTATTTTCTCTTACCACTTTTTCTATAACATGATCCATTTTGGGTAGTGGATAATTGTCTTTGAGAGATGATTTATTTAAATTTCTAAAATCTACACACAATCTGATTTCTCTGCTCTTCTTCCTAACTAGGACTAGATTATCTACCCACTTAGACTACGTGAGTGGTACAATTATTTTAGCATCTAGGATCTTTTTTACTTCTTTTTTGACCACGGTCAATAATATGGGATTGATTTGCCTTATCTTCTGTCTGAAAGGTTTAAAACCTGGCTTTAAAGGAATCTTGTGTTCGATCATAGTGGTGTCATAATTTCTTAGCTCATCATGAGACCAAGAAAATATGTCTTTATATTGCTCGATTAAATATGCATACTTACTTTTCATCTCAAGAGGAAGATATTTTGATATTTTTACTATTCTAGGCTTTTCTTTGGTACCTATATCGCAATCTTCGACTTCTTCTGGTTGAGGTTGCAGAGTAGACTTTAGGGGCATGTTATTTTGGTCAAATAGTCTTTCTAACGGGATTAGGCCTTTATGGATTTGGTGTTTTTTACTACTAACATGCGATGATTCATGATATTTTCTTGGAACTCTTGAGTATCTTCCCCTTCTTGCATAATCCAAGTATGGTCATTTTGGTTTTCTTGGTCAATATGCATCTCCACAAAGTCTTCCACCATTTCGAGGAACTTTTTGATCTGTTCATCATCTTCGAACACCTGCCATTGTTGTATATTGTTTGGTATGGAGGGTCTGTGCCTCATCTCTATGTGATACTTAAGTTTAAAAGTTGTAGGAGGTGCAAAAGTTGAGGTTGCTTTGGCTAATGAATCATCTTGCATATTTTTTGTACGGGGAATGTAATGAACATTAACTGATGAGAAAAAAAATTCCATTAAATCCTAGGCACAATTTCTATAATATCTCAGTCTCAGGTGTTTGGCTTGGTACTACCGATTTACTTGTTTCACAATTAATTTGGAATCTCCATAGACTTCCAAGTTTTTTATGTTTAACTTTTTGGTAGCTTCCAATCCCAAGACTAGGGCTTCGTACTCACATACATTATTTGTGTAGTCTATGTACCACCGTAGTCTGTAAGAGAAAGGAATGATAAACTCGTCCCCAGGTTATACAAAGAGTACTCTTGCGCCTACTCCTTCACATGATGAAGCACCATCAAAATACATTTTCCAGATTCCAGTACTATATACAATTTCTTTTATCTTTTCTGTTTTATTTTTTTCTATGAAATCTTCAACACATTCATCTATATCATCATCAATTGAGAAAATACAATTTCCAAGATCCTGATCAGTGACATAAACATGGTAATTTCTAGGATTATGTGGATCACTTACTATGTATGTCAGTCGTGTTTCTCAGTATAATCAGGTGAATTGTCCTCCAAAAATGGGAATCGTGGAATATGTCATGTCCAGCTGAAGGGATCCTCCAAGATTAGTGCCCCAAGACCTGGATAATAGCATACCATACTTCAAAGGTATATCAACAATAACCACATCCATCAGAACACTTTTTACTGCGATTTGTGCAAGATTTACTACTAAGTCTTTGATCATGCCCATACATTTAACTTTTCTTGAATCAAATGAATACAGGTCTCCGTATGACCTGGTAATTTCAAGGCCAAGTCTATCCATAATAGCCTTGGACATCACATTATGCGAGGCTCCAGAATCCAGCATGTAATTATGTAGCAAACGATCATGCACATTTAGTGTAATGTAGAAAGGAGGAACGGTATCTCTGGCCCCTTCAAAATGCAGACCAAAAATTATATTAGGCTTATCATCTTCCAAATTTATAACGTCATCTTGACTTCCCATATCTGAAAAATTTATCATTTTGGTGATTTGTTTTTGGTAAACAGGGTTCTTTTCCAGTTCAACCAGAGGTATCAGTATTTTGATTTTGTTAATCTCATTTTCTAGGCTGAAACCTCCTATAGTTTTCTCAGTTTCTCTAATTGGTACTTCAGACTCCTTCTTTTCTGATTTATTTGTTTCTATTTCTTTATTTTCAATTATTTTTGTTTCTGTTGTCTGTGTTTCAGTTGTCTTAGTTCTCCTGGTTTGGATCTCATCTCCTTTTATTTTGGTATTTTGTATTTCAATTTCCTTTTGATCTGGCTCATATACTTTTCTTTTTGGCAGGATTTTCTTTGGTTGGGTAGTTGTTACGTTTTTAGTTTTAGACCTTAGATTATACTTATGTTAGAGCTCCACCATTATAATATCGGTGATCCCCAGGTGAGAAGAATCTTCTGTATTATTTGTGTTGCTATCCTCATTATACCGATGTTCCATATTTAAAGACCTCTCGTAATCTTGTCTAGTCAAATGAGGTTGTTGGCAATCATCATCGATATTATTCATATCATCTTCTAAATCCTCAAAAGATTGCATGTAATTTCCTCCTATAATTTTTTTGTTTTTTAAAGGAGTCTGAACTTTTTGATCTTCGTTTTTTATCTATCTTTGTTGTATTTGGGGATTAGGGTTCCTTCTGAATTCTCTCGTAACGAACTGGTCTTCTTTAGATTGATAGAGTTCCATCTTTGAAATTTTATTTGATAGTTCTTTGATTATCTTTGTCATATCATCCATCTTATCGTCTGTGGACCTCCCACCCCCGGAGGATCCTGCTTGTTCCCTAAATCGCTTAATCTCTTTTTTTCTTGTTTCCATTTTTCTTTTAATTTTCAAGAAGCCATCATGATTCATATTTGACTCAATTTCTATGACATCATCTTGCATTCGGGTAAGTTCGACAACCCTCCTTTCTCTTAGTAATAGTGCGAAATCGGGTTCAAAAGCTCCTGCAAAAGTTACCATGGATGCAAGCTGGGAGGGTCTCACTTCAACCAGGATCTTGTTATATAGTTTATTAAATCTTTGAATGAACTCAATAACAGTTTTGGAATTTTTCTTTCTTAAGGCTCCAAATTTAGTTAAGTAGTATAGGTGATCTTTCCTCTCACCCCATTGCCTAAGAAAAGAGTTTTCTAACTCATCGTAGGATCTGATTGATCCCGCGGCTAAACCTCAAAACTAGGTTCTCACCTATCCTTCGAAGGTTTGAACAAACAAACATGAATAGATGTCTTTGTGTTTGAGACCGAGAATATCTGTGAATTGATCGAAAAAATTTATATGTTCTGTTGTGGTTAGGTCTCCCTCCCCTATAAACTTAGTTAGGTTTTTCATGTAGTTTTCAGGTAAATCATGAAGGGGTACTGGGAGGACTAAAGGAGCATATTTGGCAGCTACTTTAGTGAAAATACTGGGGGGTGGGGGTGGGCCTTGACCTCCCTCCCCTCCTCCTCCGATAGCTGCCATAGATATTCTATGAGAGGAAACTGGTATGTTAGAAAGAGGGTTTTCAAATATTTATAGTGATCCTTTAGCTTCTTTGGGATGAAGCAAAAAATATTCTGAGAACCGTTTATCAGGAGACGAAAAAAATGAAAAAGGGGAAAACGAGATACGGGGAATCGGTTCCTCTGACTTGCAAGAAATTTAAATGGGAGAACCTACAGGAATTGAATCCGAGTGTATGGTATACTCTTCTAGAATTTGTGAGGTTGAGAAATTTTGTTCAAGAGATGATGGGATATCAATCAAAATAGAATTTATTGTAGATGTCTTACCTTCACTTACACAGGAGGTAGTCGAATGAGATTCAGTATTAATTTCAGGTAGAACTAATCTAGGGTTTATGGTTTCAAGTGGAACCTTAGTCTTATACTCTATGGATTTAGGTTGGTAAACCGCAGTAGCTTGCTTAAGGAATCCTCTTGGTTTTAGTATTTTTTCAAGGTCAGAAACAAGTGTGGTCTTCTTATCATCTGGGTTGTCTGGTGTTCCTTCGACTGGATGCCAGCTTATTTAAAATGTGGATTCTCCAAATGAATAATAAAAACTTAGCCTTTAAAATGTGATCAGTCTTAGTTCACTATCAAAGAAAGAAACTTTCAAATGTCATTCTCCCAAGGAAAAATAACTTCATTTCTTCATCCCCGACAATGGTGCCACAAAGATGTTGTTCCTGAGTTTATACTAAGGCTACAAATAGAATGTCAAGCATCAAGAAATGAGGAAAAGTTTTCAATGTTTTCCTTTCACCACATAAATAACAGAGAAAATTTCTTTAAATGAATTAATATATAACAACTCAGAGGTTGTTTCTCGCACTTGAGTTAAAATCAAAATATAGAATGAATGGAAAGAAAAACATAAAGCTGATAATCAAAGAAAGGCATCAAATACTGAAGAATCTTACTTTGTAACAGAAGAAGAAAGTGATTGATGTAATCTTCAATGAAGTATAAAATATAGTATCTAATTAACATGCAGGTCTTGTATTAACTAATAGTGAATACAAAGGAAAATCTGTTTGTTATTAGATTACTGAGTATAACATAACCACAGTAGAGGTTGTACTAAATTGTGATTTAAATTCATCAAAGAAAATATATGAAAGTATACTGGAATATGGAAAGACAAAGAACACATAACTCAGAATAGACAAGATGAAGAACATTCAGCCTGCATTTGTATTAATTCTTAGTAAAGAGAGTCTTCTCCTTTACAATCGGCAAAAAGCAGCCTTGGTTTCTTTCTCAAAATGTATATTTATACTAGATTAAAACATTTTGAATTCTATCATTCTAAAAGTTTCGGTTACAAATGAAAATATGAAATGTTTCACTTCGTTGTCCCTTGTCTTCCTTCATGTTGGTGGGGTGTTTTCCTTTCTTTGTCCTCTAGCTCCAAAATGGGATGGAATATGCAACTGTATTATTGGCCTCCAGAAGTACTTCGAAAGTACTTCGAGCCACCTTAGCTTCTCTCTCTCTTAAGGTGATTTTTTCTAAGGCCTGATCTATCAATTGAAAATGATCCTGGATGATTTCTACTTTAGTAAGTAGACTCTGTTGAGCTACTTCTATATTCTTTCATATTTCTGTGGCTTGAGTTTGAAATACCGCTATATCTATGACCTGGATTTTAGTAGAATTTAATTTAGATTACAGTTGTTTTATTAAATCCTCCTGATGACTTATCTATGCTTAACTTGTCTAAGCCGACTGTTGCATTTTCTTAAGATTAGATTTGAGCTGTTCGATTTTCTGTTGATCAACTCCTCTGAAATGTTCAAGGTTTTTACATGCCTCATTCCTGGCATTTGCTTCTACAATTGCCATTTGAGTTTGTGATTTTCTAATCAACAGGTATTTTTTTTTTATTCGTTCCTTCAAGGTTCCAACTGAATATTGGTTGGTCGTTGCATAATCCCCCAATGTTCCTACTATCTCATCAGCAAATTCTTCCTCTTCTAAGGCTTCTCCTTTCGTTAATATTTTGTACTTTTTAGCTGTTACACCTGCCTTTTGGTATGTTTATCGCTTCACCATGACCTTTATTTTCTTGCTAAAAAGGAAATCACTAGGAGGCAATTATTCTATGGAGATAGGTGTTAAATCCTCTTTAAATATTATCCCTGCATTGGGGTTCCCCTTTGTATATTGCAAGGGCATGACAGATAGAATGGGACTATCGATTTCTTTGGATGCTTGTTTCATGATAGCATCTGTGACCGGTTCATTTGATGGAGATGAGGGTGTGTCTCATACCCCTTTTGAGGGGGTCTCTGTTTGATCCTTGACCTGTTCAACTGGTGTATCTGTCTCGGGGAGTCCTTCCTCTTATCTTGGGATCTCGGCTTCCTGTTTCGAGTTCTCAGTTTTCTTCTGTGTTCTCTTGAGTTTTTTGTTTGCTGGGATTTGTATTGGTTGAACCTTGGGTTTCTATTTGTTGTGTACCTGTAGGTTTTGATTTTTTTCCCTGCAAAACTTTGGGGAGGACACTTCTCTGGTGTTCCTGGAATTTGTAGAAATCGACCATCTCTCCAGGTAGTAGATATCGAACCCAACTTAAGACTTCTGAGTAGGATCTCACTCCTCGGAACATT
This sequence comes from Picea mariana, assembly GCA_032191745.1. Classification (NCBI taxonomy): domain Eukaryota; kingdom Viridiplantae; phylum Streptophyta; class Pinopsida; order Pinales; family Pinaceae; genus Picea; species Picea mariana. The sequence continues at coordinate 22,345 of JASDQU010588511.1, forward strand.
TCATCATGGGGGGAATCTTCTTGTTCATATCTTTGCAGACCACAACTTGCCATATGGTTACCCATGACCTTATGAGGATCGTGTTTCTTAAATTCAATGTCTACTAGTTTCATTTCCTCCAAGGTCGTGGCCTCCGCTTTGGCATGGACAAAATCTAATAAAAAATATGTACCAATGCGTATGGGAAAGGATGGCCATACCTTTTTTTGAACTCCTTTAATTTATTTTCTTATCCCGCTGAGCACAGTTTGCCTGGCGATTTCTCGACATACTAGCTTGTCTGGTAAGAATAGTGGCAGGGAATATGGGGGAACATAGCATCCAAAAACCGTAATATAAAAGAACTATTTTTCTATGTACCAATCTGCCATGTTGTTTACGTTTGCCATGAATTTATCCAAAATCCTAGGAGGTGGATGGTCAAAGATAATGACATGCATTGGTACCATTACACAGTTGAAAATATCATAGATGAAGTCTTTGTCTTTATATTCCCAGAGTTTTGAGTGTTACACATGAATAGGTTCTGTGTTATTTGGAGTCCATCCCCGGCTCATTAATAGAAAAGGTGTCATGAAGCAAACGACATCCATAATGTAAGCAAACATGAAAAATGAAGGTTGCTTCCCACTCGCCCTTTGTGCATGATATTCTGTAACTTGGTTGGCCAGACTGTCTGACAACAATTTAGCCCAGTCGAAAGAGTACTCGTCTTCTACTATGTGGATAAGCCGTACCCATGGGAGAAACAAATGCGCAGTATTCTCTCTTCCATAAAGACTGCATACCATCATTTCTATATACATAAATTGTGGCTGTAGTGAAGAGATTGCGTATATACTATGAGTGTTCGCTCTGAACTTTTCTGTTCATGAGCACTAATCTTTGATCAGGTCGGATAATATTTTTCTGAATTGCTCGCATTCTTTCTTTTTGAAACCCTCTAAGAATTCAACATTGTAAGTAAAATTGGGTTAGGGGGACAATTTGTACATCTCTTGCAGATTCTCCAGGCTAAAATGTCCCAACAACCACCTTCTGTGCATTAAATATTGTCCTAGTTGAGATATCTATGTGGTCTAGCGCCCATTTAACCATATCACAATAGAGGAAAAGTTGTGGCCTTGTTGCTATATTTTGCATCTCCGACTGAGCGACCACTTTGTATTTGATATAAAATTCTTCTTTCTCATTATTGCTCGATTCGTCTGAGCAGTTTATCAGCTCATATTGCAAGATGTTGAAAACCTGTGTCCATGTTTTGACTATGTCGATGTTTCTAGGCAAGGTATCAGAAATATATCCAAACTCTAACCTGAAATTGCACTAGTTTTTTTGGGCGTTTTCCATGGAGCCATGATATAAAATCTCGACATTATGTTTCCTGTTACAGAGGATGAAAATACAAACAATGTTTATATCGCTAAACTGGCTCTGTGAAACTAGAATGAAATTCAAATAATGAAGGAAATTCTTTCGCTTAGAGTACTCAAGTATGTGCAGGTCCTTGCTGACACGGCATTTAATTCCTTTTATAGAAAGATTTGGAAATAATGCAAGATCTTACTTTCAATCATTTCCCTAATTCTCTTATAAATGCCATAAATGTTTGATATTTCGTGACTTGGGATGATCGTAGAAACATTTAATTCTGTAAGCTTTACATGTTAAAAGTTGTTTAAGATGTTACTTAACCTGGTTTAATCCTTTAATTAATCGCAATTAGTTCTCAATCCTTTTTCAGCATTCGTAGTCTCAGACGATTTTATTCTTGATCTTGGGCCATGAACCCCAAATTTGTGATATTGTGATTTGGTTAATTAACTTTGATCAGACTTAAGTTTTTAATTGATCGTGATTAGTTTATAAATTTCACAACCTCGAGTATCTGGGTTACAAAGATGTCGTTTTAAGTTAAAACCTCTGATTCACGAAGTCGCGATAACAATTAACTAATGTTAATTATAATTATTCTTGTAATTAACCAGGTTTATCTTAAATCGCTTTCGCAACTTCGCACATTGGACATTTGAAGGTTTCTCGAGGCGTGACTCCTGAATCGTGAAGGCGCGATGCATTAAAATATTAATAATCGATGCTTAATTATTTGATGATCATGATTAAACTTAACCCAACTTCGTTATTTCTCATGTCGGGACATTGAGAGCTTTGATATGTATAACCGTTAGATCTGTGAAATACCGAAATCTGAGATTTGAGGTTTATGGTTATCGTTTTTGTTATTTGAAAGAGTGGGCGGATTCAAACTTTTGGTAACTAGAGTATTTTGAAAATATATATATATGTGTTCCAACATGTTTCATATCCATATTTACAGATAAGACGTGGAAGGTCATCAAAGGATCATTGGTGATAGAAAAAGGAGAGAAGGTAGGCACATTGTATTTATTTACTGGTAATACTGACTCTTCTATTTCTTTAGCTTCTACAGGAGTGGATACAACATTGTGGCATCAAAGGCTTGGACACATGAGTGAGAAGGGGATGCAAATACTTCACAAAAGAAATTTGTTTCCATATCTTAAACAAATTGATTTGGACTTCTGTGAGCATTGTGTTTATGGAAAAAAAAAGAGAGTCAGGTTTCTCAGAGTCGGAAAAGAAAATAAGAGTGAAAGATTAGAGCTTGTGCATACATATGTATGGGGACCAACTCAGGTATCATATCTTGGTGGCTCTCGTTATTATGTTACTTTTATTGATGATGAAACTAGAAAAACTTGGGTTTATTGCATTCGACAAAAATCTGATGTTTTTGATACTTTTAAGAAATGGAAAGCTTTGGTTGAGAATGAGACAGGAAAAAAGTTGAAGTGTCTCAGATCAGATAATGGAGGTGAATATTGCAGCAAGGATTTTGATGATTACTATTCATACCATGGG
>JASDQU010588511.1:33186-48729 GCA_032191745.1 Picea mariana
CATTGCTGCATGTTCTGCCAAATGTGAAGCTATATGGCTTCAAAAGTTGTTGACCGATTTATTTGAACTAGATATGGAAGCAACCCCAATCCTATGTGAAAACCAGAGCTGCATAAAGATGACAGAGAATTATGTATTCCATGATAGGTCGAAGCACATAGATATTCGTTATCATCACATCCGTGACATGGTGCAGAGAGGAGCCTTAAAGCTCCAGTATGTTAGCATAGATGAAAAAGTTGCTAATGTGTTGACCAAGCCTCTATCTCATGTAAATTTTGAGCACTTTCAAGATAAGCTTGGTATAGTTTGAAAGGACCTTCCTCCAAAGGGGGAGTAGTTGTTGTGATAAGACATCTCTTGCTTCCAGCTTCATTACTGTGATGTAAAGCAATAAGATGTGATGAGACTAGTACTGTGCTTCCAGTTTGATAGCTGTGACGTAAATCCAGTATCGTATCTTGCTTCCAACCTGATGGTTGTGACGTAAAGAAAGACGATGTGATGAAACTAGTATTGTGCTTCCGGCTTGACAGTTGTGATGTAAAGACAGTCTAGTATCTTGCTTCCAACCTGATGGTTGTGACATAAAGAAAGACGATGTGATGAGACTAGTACTGTGCTTCGGGCTTGATAGTTGTGACGTAAAGCTAGTATAGTATCTTGCTTCCAACCTGATGGTTGTGACGTAAAGCAATATGATGTGATGCGACTAGTACTGTGATTCCAGCTTGATAGCTATGATGTAAATCCAGTCTAGTATCTTGCTTCTAGCTTGAGTGCTGTGATGTAAAGCAAGACGATGAGATGAGACTAGTATTGTGCTTCCATCTTGAGAAGTTGTGACGTAAAGCCAACCTAGTATCTTTCTTCCATCTTGAGTGTTGTGATGTAAAGAAAGATGATGAGATGCGACTATTACTGTGCTTCCATCTTGAGAAGTTGTGATGTAAAGACAACCTAGTATCTTGCTTCCAGCTTGAGTGCTGTGATGTAAAGCAAGATGTTGAGATGAGACTAGTACTATGCTTCAAGCTTGAGAAGTTGTGACATAAAGCCAATCTAGTATCTTGCTTCCAGCTTGATTGTTGTGACGTAAAGCAAGATGAGTACTAAGCTTCCAACTTAACATATGTGACGTAAAGCCAAGCATGTATTATGATAAGCCAGCCTCGTGCTATTATGATGATGATGTATTAGTTTTATACTAATACATATTGATGCAAATGATGATTGCATTCCTTTGAGAATGACAATGCAGCCGATGAAGAAAACTTCTGATGCTTTATAGATACGCTAGTCACTGTTCCAAGATGATATTGATGATGTTGTCCTCCTGATGCTATTGATGATAAAGGCCTCTCTCTCATCTAATGTTGTTGAAGAATACCCTTCTTGTTAAGGGGGAGTGTTGAAATAATGTAACCGCAAAGTGTATTCTAATTATTATTTGATATATTATTCATTGGATCAATCCCCATTGTGGATTGATCATGTCGGCTGTTGTAAAGGACCAAATACCCTTTTGTGGATTGGTCATAATGTAATTGTAATAGGCAGAAAGAGAAGTCGGCCCCAGAATATATTAAAGAATCCCCGAAATATAATAAAGTTGGTTATAACCACCTAGAAGATGAAATTGGCCTTGCCAGTGAAAAGACACTTCCACACGTGCCAGACTTGTATAAATAAGGAGGCTAGTGCCTCACTTGACACACACTCACTTGTTCATTGAGAGACAAGTTTTGGAGCTGTAGTTGGAGAAGAGAGAGAGAGAGAGGTGCATGTTTGGGAAAGGACTTTATATACTTGTTTGAGTTATCTCTTGGCATTGTATTGGCTATCTATATTAAGGAAGTTTTGTTGGGTTTTCTTCCCCATGAGGGTTTCCTAGGATAAATTATGTGTCTCTTGTGATTGTGTATTTCTCAGTGATTCTATCTTATGCTATTGTTATCTATTGAAATGCAAAGAACTATAATAATGGCTTAAACATTAACAGATTTTGCAGTTGTTTTTACCACTTACTTGTTGATATATATTTTTGTTTATTGTTGCAATATAGGAAAATAAACTTCACTTTCTTTTCCATTTGATATTTTGTCTTGTGTATCTCCATTTTGTCTTATCTCGGGTAGGTATAATATTGTCTTGCAGGTACACTTCACTTTTGCAACCTACCCTTATCCAAAAGACTCTTACACAAGCCATTTTCCACTTCCTAACTTGACCTATAGGGTTTTTCACTCTCATCTTCTCACTTTTCATTTCATTCCCCCTAGGGTCACTAGGAATGACCCCCTTTTGTTGATTTTCATCATCACTAAAGTGAGGAGAGTGTCCATATAGGGTGAAAGTGGGTAGATACTCTCACATTTTACACACATTTTTGGATTGGTTCAGGTTTTTCCCAACCTACAATCTTTGCGATAACATTTTTACACTATTGTCGAGGAGGATTTTGAATCTTCTTTCATGCCCTAACGACACTTTGGAAAGATTTGATCCCAAATCCTTTACCTATATCTTTCCTAATGAGTCCACTTGAGGGAAGTTCCTTTTCCCTTTCTTTACTTGATGAGTTCAAGCTCATCTGGAAACTGCACCACCCCAAAATTTGTCTTCCCAAAAGACCCCCCCCCCCCTTAAAGATTCAAACCTTCCAATGTTTACCGTAGAAATCCTTTCTCATCTCCCCCTTTTTCAAAAAACTTTTCCATGAAAATCTTCCCTTTGTGCCAATGGATCGTCCTTGGGAAAATACCTCTAAAATCCCTTGAACATGGATTCCATTACTTGATACCCCAATACCATGCCTAAAGAAAACAACAAATGGTTTCCTGAGTTTGTGGGAAACAATGTGGTCATAGATAAAGATCACCTATATGCAATCAATCGAGACATGGAAAATGAAGGAGTGGAACAAGAAGATGTGGCAATGAAGCTACTAGCCATGTCCTTGACTAGAGATTCCCAAAGGTGGTTCAAGGCATTGTCTAACGATCACCTTGAAACCTATGAATATTTCGGTAAGTTGTTCAAGAGAAGATGGGTTCAACAAAAAAGGATAGTGGAATGCTAATGCATTAATTCAATCAGATTAAGAAGAAGGTGAAAGAGACAATGAGTGAATTTGATACCATATTTGACAAATTGTATAGCGAGATCCCAAAGGATTGATGCCCATCCTATGTGGTTGTCTTTTTCCTCTATGTGAATTCCTTTAAGGGGTAATTTTGTTTCATCCTAATCTATAAGAAACCCAACACTTTGGTATTGGCCAAAGAGTACAATGCAAAGATCGAGGAGAATCTTATCCACTCCAAGATTGATCATTTTCATCATCCTCATGCTAAAATAGAAGTGAAGATGGAGATATAAAGAAATATTGCACCAGATCAAATAACTCTCATATCTAAAAAGCTTGATTAGATGAATACTCAGTTCGTCTAGACACAGAATAAATTTCTAACTTGATTAATGAATTTGGAGAGAAATCAGAATGCTCTGAGACATTCATTCATCAGACAATAGAAGGATGCTATAGGATGGAAGGCAAGGCCTCAACAGGAGGAAAAGGATCCTGATATTTTAAACCTTGTTGGGATGGTCAACATTCATGTATCACAATGGTGCTCTCCTTGTCAAGAATCTCATCCAAAAGTGGAATGCCCCATGAGAGATGAGGACTCACCTAACAATATGAAATTCATAGATATAATATTCTCTTTCCAATATGATAATGATGATGATGAGTATGTGTACATCACGTAGAAAAAACTTGATGAAGTCCACAAAAGAGGAGCTAGAGAAGGTTGGCTCAAATTACTTAATGAGATAACTGAGGATCAAAGAAAATAATTGAAGAAGAGGGAAATCCTAAATTATGCTAGAAGGAATAAGATTCCTATATGGAGTTCAGTTCATCCACAACCAAATAATCAAGCTCCATCACATCCGAGAAAGAAGATCCTTCTCAAATGCCAATGAGAGTTTATCTACCTCTCCCACCTCCAGACCATGATTTTCTTCTAAAACAAATAGAGTCGAATGAATAAATTTATCTGAACATAGATGTCCCTGCCATGATCAGTATGATGAATATGTCAATTCCTATGGTATAAATATGCAAGATTCCTTCCACCAGAAGAAAATTATTGAAAGCAATGAAGGTGTCAATCGAAGAAGAAGAACCCCCTGTGATTTTGAACACCATGTACCACAGACAACAAAGGGATCACAACCCTCCCTTTTAGATATCTCTTGGTGTGAATGGTCTCTGCTTAAACAATTTCATGCTAGATTATGGGGCCTTGGCAAATGTGATGTCTTTGAAGGTCATGAAGCAACTTAGTTTGAAGACAAATCACCCATATGGTAAAATCTATGGCATTGATTCCAAGAAGGTGAAGGTTTATGGTCTCATAGAAGACGTGGAAGTCTACTTTGAAGTTTTCCCTCACAATGGACTTATCATGAATCTAGTGGTGATTGATGTTCCAGATGCTTGGGGCATGATCTTATCAAGGATTTAGGAATCCACCCTTGGTGGATTTCTCATTGTGGACCTCACTCATGCACACATTCCTATGGGAGAAGGTACCTTCAAGATTCTCTATAACCAAGAGGTGTCTAGGAAACATATGTTGGATCGAAATGACCTTGATTATAGTAGTGATGATGATTTTGATGAGGTTCCAGATACCATTGAATATGATCCACCATACATAACTTTTATGTAGGATGACTGCATAGAGACGCTACTTCCAAAAACAAAAAAATACAAGGAAAATATTGCAAAATTCCAAGGGAAGGATATAGGGTCCATCAAGATATTAAAGAAATAATAAAATAAAAGGGACAAAGAACATGACAAGGCCATTAAGGATGAATTTAACATAGAACTTACTTAGTATCCCTAGTTTGAGAATATACATTATATAAACTACAATGAAGGAATCCTTGCACTCATGTGTGATAATAAGAAGGGAAACCCCAAGTATGATCAAAATAATAATGTCTTTTGGCTTGGCCCATACATCATCAACAAGAACTCTAAGAAAGAGAAGTACTACCTATCAACCATGGATGGGAGAAATATGCCATTACCAGTGGATGGGGCTCTTCTATGACCCTATATTCAAGGAACTTGACTTCTTCAGGGACCAAGCCCTAGGTAAGTAGGCAGATCATATTAATTTTTTTCATTTGCATATTGATTTCTCATGATAGTTTAGTTGCATTTCATTTTTTATTTTCATTTTTCTATACTTGCATTTTTTATTTACATATTTTTCTTTCATCATATTATATCGAAAAAGTAAAAAAAGTTCTTTTCTAGTTTAGTTCTCAATTTTGAAGTGTTGATTTTGTTATAGGAGAAAAGGATGAGTGAGCCACCCTAGATTTTACAGTTTTGTTTTTCAGTGTAGGAACATGTCTAACCAGGATATTTTCAGGTTCTCCTGCACTCTATGGTGAGTACATGTCCCTGAGTAGGAGCCATATGTTATCCCCCATTTCTAGAGATAACTAAGGAGATAATGTCTCGAGGCCTTGAGGTTGCAGACATGGAGTGCCGAGGGATACATCGACTCGTGATGTCCACTTACATAGATGGATACCTACTTCACCACCACACTTATTTGTTTCATCATGATGGAATTTACCACATCAGCCTATTTCCGAAAGACAATGGGTCTTGATCCTTGAGGTACAAGTCAAGTATTGTGGTAAGTGTCACTTTAATACTCGAGGCACCTAAATACATTGCATTTAAAGTTACTTTTGATTATAGAATGTCTTCTTGGAAATTATGTTATTTTCCCCGTTTCACCTTGGTGGTTGACATTGTGCCTAGTAAGTGGTCACCCTTAGGGAAATGGTTTGCTACTGGGTGGTCTCATTGATGATTCATCATACCATTTCCGATCATACTTATCATTTTTCATACTTAATCCTTTTCGTCTCCTTATCTTTTGGGATTTTTGAGTGCAATAACCCAAGAAGGGATTGTACCTCATTTTATGGGAAGAAGGGGTTGAAGGCCCAGGGGGAAAGTAGCTGGAAAAAGATAAAAGAAAAAATTATAACCTTCTAGTTTCTCACCCAAAGAGGTCTCGAGAACAATGAAATGTTTCTCTTAAAAGAATTGAAGACCTTCAAAAAACAAATTTCACATATATAAATGTCCCACATGTTGAGGGATCTACACAAGTGTGGTATACCCTTTTCTTTACCCATATGGTACTGTCTGTAACTCTATGTTCAAGTGACATTGTGGTACTTCTTTCAAGTCTTATGTTACCCAATTGTTTTGGATTTTAATAAATTTATGCCAATAAATGGGCTTGGAATAATGATGCATTGAAAACGAAGGTGTAGCATACCCTCTACAAAGGAACTGATAAATGAGACAATACAAACCATTGTATGTCATGAATGCATGCCCAAAGGTATAAAACCCATCCATTCCATATTCCTTACATGTCTTAGAGAGGTGCCACCTAGGAAACACCCCTTGGCTTGAGGAATGACTCACTCAATATGTGACCTTGACAACCCTCCCATACCTAAACTTGGCAAGTTGCATAGGGTCTTTGAGCACTTGTTTAATTTGAAAAGGTAGTTTGGGTGCACATGTTTAGGTGGATCTTGTATTAAATGTGACTTTACTTTCCATGATAAATTTGAATTGAGACCCTTGGAGGGTGCACTCATTTTTCTTTGCATACTTAGCTTGGTGGACAATTTAAAGGAACATGCCTAGCTTCGGCCTTCATTGGGGATTGAAGCCCATGGGTTGGATGCCATTACCCACACCTTGGGTGAGGGAATAGGATGGGAGTTTTCTTTGGAGGAAAGAGAAGACACCTTGAAGGAGGATACATATCCCTCATTTTCCCAATGTTTGACCTTGGAAGGTCATAACGTCTCTCTCTTTGGCTTGACGTCATGGTTTAAGGCTAGGGTTTGATCATGGTGGTGATGATTTGATGAATCAACATGCTTGATGGAAATAAGACCCTGGAACATGAAAGAATGGTCTTTGGAGGCCCAATGAATTCCTCTCCAAGTTGAATGTTTTGCTAAAAGTGCAAGACGTCACCCAATTAGGGAATTATGTCATATTTTTATGGTTTATTTTGTGCAAAAATATTTTTTATTTTGTAAAGGGGTAAAATAAAGGAGGACAACCTCCTAATTTTGTGGGTTGCCCTCATATTATGTGGGAAAACATTATATTAAGGTCTTTTATAAATAAGATACCAAATCATTTTCATTTTAACATAGCTCTCTCATTAGAGAAGACTACTTGGCTAAAATTTGCTCCCTATTTAGGAATTTGACCTCTCTCTCTCTTTTTTGTGAAATTATTTTGGATGATTGTCTTGGTATATTGTGGAGCTAAGGTGGTGCACACATTTTTTAGTATTTTCTTTTGGCATGTGGATGGAAATTTCTTGGTAAAATAGGGTTTTTATCTTGGTATCTTGTGAAATTAGTAAGGGAACTTCTACATTTTGTTGGTATTTTCTTATTGTTTCATCATATTCTTGTCTATAAATATTGGAGGAGTATAAAAGCATACACCCTCCACCAAGTTTCATATTATTTTCTATTTGTTAAGTCATTTTTACAAGGTTTCTAGGATGAGTAAAAGGGCTTACACCCTCCTAGATTTACCTTTGTTGGTTTTGCATGCTCTAGGGAGTAAAAGGGCTTACACCCCTAGAGATATTGTGGATCCAACACTTATAACCAAGACTTTATTTAACTAATATATTTAAAGAACTAATCTAAAAATTGCATTGGAGAAATAAAATAATTGCATTGAAAAACGCATTTTAATGAGATGTGTCAATTGTTTAAAGTGGAATCAATTTTACATCCTTTTAGTTTGATTGAGCCACTAGGGAATCTAGATTTTCCAAGTATCTCTTTATTCTATAATAAATTTTTATATAGTCATTAGGGCTGCAACAAAACACTCTTAAACTCTACTTTACTAACTACTCTACCATTGAAATCTGCTTACAAATTGTTAATATTGTTAATCTACATGTTATTGTGTATTTGTTGGGAATGTTGTTTGCTGATTTATTTGAGTATAATTTGATATTGTAGAAATATTGTTTTATAGCCACTTGGATATTACAATAATTATCTAAAAACACTACTTAACAACCCTCTATTGTCACTAAAGTCTTGCTTCATTATACTTCAGTTAAACTAGCAATTGCTAGCTTAGTCTCTTGCATCTCTATTAGGATTTTGGTGATATATTTTGCAGTTTTTGTTACCATTTACTCATTGATATTTATTCATGTTTATTTATACAATATATGACAACAAGATTCACTTTCTTTTCCATTTGATATTTTGGCTTGTATATCTCCATGTTGTCTTGTCTCAGGCATGTATAATACTTTTTTGCAGGTACACTTCACTTCGGAAACCTACCATTATCCACAAGAATCTTACACAAGACATTTTTGACTTCCTAACTCGAACTATAGAGGTCTTCATCCCCTCATTTAACTCAATTTGCATATGAAGAGTCTCTCATGAACAACCAACTAAATGAGGTAAGAAAATGGGAAATGACCAGTGCCAATCCAAATAGATACAACCTTAGGTCCAAGAAGAAAGAGGGAAAGCCTGACATTCCTGATCAACCTACTAGAAACGTGAATCCTGCTAAGGATTTGGCAACTAGAATTAAAGAAAAAGAGTCACAAAACCCCCAGCCAGTGGTTAAGAATCCTATCCCATAAGTGAAGGAGATTTTGAAGCCTCCCTCCTCTTTTATCTTTGAGAATGAGATTCAAAATATTAAAATCCATGTACCTTTTTCATAGTTAGTCAAGAATGAGTATTTCAAAAGGTACCTTTCCAGTATGGTGCATCTTGAACCTTCATCTCATCTCGCAGACTCAGTCAACCCCCAATATGAAAAACTAGTTTTCATACTAGGGCCTTTGGTAGAGGAGAGGGATTACTCCTCCCCTCCTTTATATACCTCATTAAACATTCACAATAAAGTGTTGCACAACTACTTGATGAATTTAGGGGAATCTCACAATCTCATGCCTAATATTGTCATGGATGAGCTTGTTAGAAAAACAAAATTGCGGAGCAATAAAATAAAAAAAATGCGGAAATAAAACACAAAAGATACGCAATACAATAGAGACACATATATATGTGGTTCACCTAGTGTGGTCTACGTCCACCAAAGAAATTTCCAGGTCCTTCCTTTATTATTATCTAGCAATCAAAGGGATACAACCTACAACAAACCCATTGTAACTTCCTCTTCTTTCTTTCATAGTCTCCTATCTCAGAATACAATATTCACTATCATGCCTAGGTGCAATACATTTCCCTCATAAGAGAGGGTTGCCTTCTAGGAAAAAAAACCCTAACATAACTTCTACCATTAGATTTGCAACCTTATAATGAATGGTCCATGTTTATAATGAAATTACAATATACTTTTACAAGGAATTTTTTCCTTGAAATTAATATATACTTTTACAATAATTGAATTCATTTAAATGATCTGCAACATACGCACCTTATGACATATTCATATTAAATAATCTCTTCATTAGAAATACCTTATTGGACGCTGAGGGTTTTTCATACAATTTAGCCAATGCATCCATCAAACCCTTCATTGTGTTTTCTTTCGAAATATTGAAATCCATAGACGTTGCTAGGCTTAGTCGTATCGTCCCTAGAGCATTTTTTTCAGGAATATCCCATTATTCATCCTTCATATCCATCTGCTTCTTTGTTATTCCACCCAATGGTAGGAATAAATCCCTCTGACATAAATAATCTTCCATCTTAATCTTCCATAACTGGTAGTTTTGGCTATTAAATTTCTCGACCCTAAACTATCCATCTTCTGACATTACTCCCACTCCAACTAGGAACCCTCTTTTCCCGTGAGTTACCTTTACATATAATACCAGTTGTTATAAAAACATGACAACGAAGCAATAAAATAAAACAAATGCGGAAATAAAACACAGAAGATACACAATACAATAGAGACATAGATATACGTGGTTCACCTAGTGTGGGCTAAGTCAACCAAAGAAATTTCCAGGTCCTTCCTTTATTATTATCCAGTAATCGAATGGATATAACTTACAACAAACTCGTTGTAACTTCCTCTTATTTATTTCACAGTCTCCTATCTCATAACACAATATTCGCTATCATGCCTAGCCACAATACATTTCCCTCATAAGAGAGGGTTTCCTTCTAGGGCAAAAAACCCTAACATAAATTCTACCATTAGATCCGCAACCTTATAATGAATGGTCCAGATTTATAATGAAATTACAATAATCTTTTACAAGGAAATTTTTCCTTCACGGGCTTCGCCTGCGAACCCCTACAGGGGGCTCACTTTCCCCTGAACCCCTGCAGAGGGCTCGCTTTCCCCCGGACCCCGTNGGATGAGTGTACATTCTTCTGGGGTGTAAATCCTTCATGGGGTATAAACACAGCTAAAAACAAAGACCTCTAAATCAGGAAGATAATCAGGCTCCACGACCAACAATCTCCCACTTGGAGACTGATATCAACAACTCCACCGTTGTTGTATTTGCTGGACTATGAACATTCTTGTACCTGGAAAATTTCTCATCTTCATCTTCATGATTGAAGACTAACTGAAACTGAGAAAGAACTCAATTTCTCCCTAGTTACTCCCTTTGTTAGCATGTCTGCAGGATTCTGGCTAGTGTATCTTTTCCAACTTCAAATGTCCATATTCCAAGATGGATCATATGAAATGGTACCTCAACTATATATTCTTAGTCTTCGAATGGAAGGATGAGTTCTTTTCAAGATGAATGGCACTCTCACTGTCACAGTACAACCTGCTGTTCTCCTACTTCTTTCCCAATTCCTCCATAAACCTCTATAACCAAATCATTTCTTTACTAGCCTATGTAGCAGCAACATACTATGCTTCTGTTGTTGAAAGTGCAACAAACTTTTGTAGTTTCGAAATCCAACTTACTGTTGTTCCACCTATAGTAAAAACATACCCTGTGGCGCTCCTCCTACTATCTTTATCACTTGCCATATCTGGATCAACATATCCCTATAGAAAAGTGTCTTTTCCTCCAAAACATAATGCATGAGTAGCAGTACCTCTCCAATACCTAAGAATCCACTTTACTGCCTCCCATTGTTATTTACCTAGATTGTTCATATACCTTCTCAAAACTCCCACTACATGTGCAATATATGGTCTTGTGCAAACCATTGCGTACACCAAGCTATCAATTGCTGATGAATAAGGGACCCTGGACATGTATTCTATCTCCTCCTGTGTCACGGGACACATTTCTTTAGTTAATTTGAAATGGCTGGCCAAAGGTGTACTAACTGGTTTTTCATTCTACATTTTGAACCTCTCGAACACCTTCTCTATGTACTCACCCTGAGACAATGCCAATTTGTGACTTTTCCTGTCTCTTGTTATTCTCATACCAAGGATTTGCTTTGCAGCACCCAAATCCTTCATCGCAAATGAAATAGCTAATTTCTTCTTGAGCACATTTATATCTTGCATATTAGACCCTGCAACAAACATGTCATCTACATACAATAACAAGATAATATAGCTTCCATTTTCTATCCTTTTAAAATAAACACAGTGATCAAAATGACATCGACTATAATGATGTCCTGTCATAAACATGTCAAACTTCAAATACCACTGCCTTGGAGCTTTCTTTAGGCCATACAAGCTCTTCTTCAACATACATACCAAATTATCCTTCCCTTTTGTTAAGGTTTAAACTATTATTAGATTTATTTTCATTTCACTAGATAACAATAGCATAAGATAGGATCACTGAGAAATACACAATCACAAGAGACACATCATTTATCCTGGGAAAACCTCATGGGAGAGAAAACCCAACAAAACTTCCTTATTATAGATAGCCAATACAATGCCAAGAGATAACTNCTCTCTCTCTCTCTCTCTCTCTCTTCTCCAACTGTAGCTCCGAAACTTGCTCCTCAAATGAACAAGTGAGTGTGTATCTAATTGAGGTGCTAGCCTCCTTATTTATACCACTCTGGCACGTGTGGAGGTGTCTTTTCACTGGCAGGGCTGACTTCTTCTTATGGGTGGCTCTAACCACCTTTAATATATATTCTGGGGCCGACTTCTTATTCTGTCTATTACAATTATGTTTTGACCAATCCGCAAAATGGGATTTGGCCTTTTACAATAGACAACATGATCAATCTGCAATAGGTGATTGATCTAATGAATAATATAACAATAATAATTAGAATACACTTTGAAGTTACATTATTTCAACACTCCCCCTTAACAAGAAGGGTATTCTACAACAACATCATCAACAACATCAGGCAGGTGAGAGGACAACATCATCAATATCATCTTCGAACACTGACTGACGTATCTATAAATCATCGAAAGTTTTTATCATCATCAACATAGCACAGAGGCTGGAGCATCATCAAGACATCATGGAGCTGGAGTAGCATCATCATCCTCATCGGTATGAGGCTAAGGTAACATCATCATCATCTTCAACATTAAATATTAAATAATATCATCATCATCTTCAGCAAGGACTCAAGAGCTAAAGTGGCATCATCATCATCATCTTCAGCAAGAGGCTGAAGTGGCATAATCATCATCAATTGCATCAACATGGATTATTATAACACTAATACATCCTCATCATCAATAAAAACACAAGGATGATACAACATCAAAAGAAACAATATCACAACACAAAGGATGGAAACACATCATCACAACACGTGGCTGGCAACATAGCATGAGCCTGGCAACACATCATCATAGCACGAGGCCGGCACATCATCAAAGCATTTAAGTTGGCACATCATCACAAAAATTAAGCTGGCACACCAACACATCAATTAAACTGACACATCATCACAACAATTAAGTTGAAAAACACCAAAACTATTAAGCTGTAATCACAACACAACAATTAAGATGGAATCACAACACAACAATTAAGCTAGAAGCATAATACTAGATTGGTTTTACGTCACAACACTTAAGTTGGAAGCAAGGTACTAGACTAGATTTATGTCACAACAATTAAGCTGGAAGAACAGTACTAGGATGTCATATCTCAACACAACATTTAAGTTGGAAGCACAGTACTAGACTGGGTTTACGTTACAACAATTACACTGGAAGCAAAGTACTAGGCTGACATATCTCAACACAATAGTTAAGCTAGAAGCACAGTACTAGACTAGCTTTACATCACAACAATTAAGCTGGAAACACAGTACTAGGCTGGCATATCTCAACACAACAATACTCCCCCTTTCGAGGGAGGTCCTTTCGAACTATACCAAGCTTATCTCAAAAGTTCTCAAACTTTACATGAGATATAGGCTTGGTCAACACATCGACAACATGTTCATACTATATATGAATCTTGGTTGTTCTAGTTGTACTCATAAGTACTGGAACTATTTCTTCAATAAGTGTCTCGTCATAGTCTTCTCCCTTTTGCTAGAAGAATACTTTGGACATACATCAGGCTTTGTACATCTGCAACATGTTTGATCTATATAGATAAATATTGGAAGTCAATATTGACTTCTCTTCTCATGGAAGAACCCATATCCTAGTCTTTCTGACTGGCTTCCTTCTTTGTCACTAAAACAAGCGAATCATCTTGGAGATTTCATATCTCCTAGGAGTCTCTGAAGTTATGATCTAGTATTCTCACGGCATCTGTCTTCTAGTCCTGGAAGTTGTCTCTTCATCTAATCCTTTCTGAGATCAGGCTTACTCTTGATTTCTTCTGAGTCTACAAGGAATTCATCATCTCTTATAGGGTATACTTGGTGTTGCATACCAAGTCTAAATATGGAAGACAGAGTCAAGCTTCAAACGAGTTTTGCTTCCCGTTATAATGTTCGGTCATCTTTGGAGCCTTCTACTCCTTTTAGTCAATATTCATATGATATATTCTAAATCTCAAGAGATAACTTCTTCTTCATCTTCTTTGGTGAATGAGTGTATATGGTCATGTACAGAGTATGCTTCATGTCTCATATAATACGTTTTCTTCTGCAACCTTCACTATAGCTTCCTCAGGGTTATTACCTGTGACCTAGAACAAGGTAGAAAAAACAACAAACAAGAATAATATCCTTTTGATAATAGTAGATAAAGCAATAGCATGAGTAATCATCACAGTAGCTCCTTTAGAGCTATCACTTGTGACTTGTCTGAAGGAAAGATCGAAAAGTAAGAAATACAATACGGAATGAGGTCAACATGCTTATGGTGTTGTGATCAAACATTCCTCCATGGCAACCTGGAACTAACACACGAGGTTTCTCCTAGAGGATATATTAGTTGTATCATTCAAATAAATACATTAAGCATTTATCTCAATATGCTCACATTCTACCAAGCACTATAGTGTTTTCTTGACACTTGCACATTTTGAATCTTAACAACTTAATCATTCAAACATGGAACCTGGAGTTTTGTTCTCAATAATGAGTGTGCTTCTTTTCTTCCAAGTCTCCTTCACTCAATATGACAAGTTCTTTCTTCAACTTGTCTTCTGTACTAAGACACTACTCTATCTTGACAGAAGGTTGGGTTAGAGGATAATCTCTATGATCTCAACTTTTAATCCATATAATACCTTGACTCAGAATTTAATCAAAGTTTATAATGATGGTCATGCAACACTGTTTAAAATAATGTCATAACAAATAGATGCATATCAAAATAATCTCACCTGGGTTGCATCATTCCTTTGAATGTGTTGGATCTTGATATCTTTATGGATCTATGGCAAGAGATCCCTTCTCCTGCAAATACCCTTTAAATCTTAATCGTTTAAACATGTGTGAGTACATACCTCTAATGACATTTCTAGGTAGAGGCATCATCTGGTAGCAGCGGTAATGATCACCAACTTTCAAGAACTTCAAGGGTGACTGCAACTAGTACTACAGATGCAACTACAACTGATATTGAAACTGCAATTGATACTGCAACTGGTTTTGAGACTGCAATTGCAACTACAACTTAGGGTTTTAGGATGAAGCCCTAATTTTCCAAACTTCAAATTTTGAAATTTGGATCTAGGGTATAGATGCGCTGAGATAAGGCGAGTAAGATAGTGCAGTTAGATTTCTGAAAATCCAAGTTTTACCCCCTCAAACTTGACCAACGGACTTCTAGACTGGTGCTTCTAGTTTTTTGGTACTTCTGGTACTCTGGTACTTCTGGTACTTTGGTTTTCTGGTTTTATAGTACATTGTGAAAACTAGGGTTTCACTTTATGGGAGATATAGCCACTGAAAAGTTGCGCTGAGTATGCCAAAGTGATCCTTGAGGAAGGGCACACTTTTCTAGATTGATTTGGGGCTGAAATACTTCTTCAATATAAAGCCCTAATTTGCATGTACGACAACAATGACGTTTTTCATTTTCTCTTGTTAAAGATTCTTTCTTCA
>JASDQU010588511.1:54565-67059 GCA_032191745.1 Picea mariana
AGACTTGGATTTTCCAAGAGTCATGCTGATCCAAATCTCCATTACAAAGTTGTGAACAATGCACTTGTTATTCTACTATTAGATGTTGATGAATTGTTCCTGATAGGTGAAGAGCCTCTTATTATTCAGTGTAAGAAGGAGCTATCCACTGAATTTGATATGAAGGATCTTCGTCTCATGCACTACTACTTGGTACTAGAAGTGTGGCAAAAGCGTGGTGAAGTCTTCCTAGGACAAGGGAAGTACTTTGTAAAGATCCTTAAAAAAATTGGGATGATGGATTGCAAATCCATGACAACTCCCATGGTAACAGATTTAAGGAAGTTGAGAGACTCTGATTTTGATCCAATAGACTCGTCCCTGTACCGACAATTGATTGGCTCCTTGATGTATTTGGTAAATACTAAGCCGTACATATGCTTTGCTGTGAACATGTTGAGCCAGTTCTAGGTGGAACCTAGACAAGAGCATTGGGTGGCTGCAAAGCATATCTTAAGATATCTTCATGGGACGATAATGTATGGTTTGAGATATGCCACAAACAATGAAGCAAAATTGCATGGATTTATCGATTCAGATTGAGCAAGGAGTGCGAAAGATAGAAATAGTACTTCTGGATTGTGTTTCAGTTTGGGTTATGCTATGATTTCATGGGCTAGCAGAAAACATAAGTCTGCTGCACTCAACACTGCGGAAACAGAGTATATTGCATCATGTGATGCTTATACGGAAGCAATGTGGCTCTATAAGCTGGTTTTTGGACTGTTTGATTAGGTGCTAGATTCGATCGTGATATATTATGATAACAAGAGCTGTGTGAAGCTCTAAGAGAACCCAATGTTCCATGACATGTCGAAGCACATTGAGATCAAGTATTATTTTCTCTGTGATAAATTCCATAGGGGAGAAGTGGTTCTCCAATATATCTCCATTGATGAGCAAACTCAGATATTTTGACGAAGACTTTGTCCAAGATAAAGTTTGCATACTTGAGGGACAAGCTGGGGCTCGTGGAGATTTCTTCCTTGGTTGAAAGGGAGGAGATGAATTCCTCGGTTGGGAGGGAGCACTGATATGTGGCATTATGCACTGTTAATGAGCTGCGGATTTGTATCATGCTAGTACAACTTATAGATGATGCTTGCATCATGCTAGATATGATCATTGTAGTACAACTCATATATGATACAAATGGTTGGAATTGTTGATACGATGGCCTGAGGAGCATCATGCTAGTACATCTTAGAGGTGGACATACAACTTAGAGATGATGCTTGCATCATGCTAATTATGTTCATGCTATTACAACTTAGAGATGATGCTGGTGAGCCGCATCATACTAGATATGATCATGTGAGTACAACTTAGAGGTGGCATACAACTTAGATATGATGCATTGACATCATGTTAGATATGTCATGCTAGTACGGCTTAGAGATGATGCAGGAGGGCTCGTGTCATTCTAGATATGATCATGCGAGTACAACTTAGATGTGGCATATAGCTTAGATATGATGCATTGGCATCATGCTAGATATGTCATGCTAGTATGATTTAGAGATGATCATACAACTTAGAGGTGACACAATGAGGCACTGATCTACATCATGCTAGTATGACTTAGAGATGATCATACAACTTAGAGGTGACACAATGAGGCACTGATCTACATCATGTGAGTATAGCTTAGAGGTGGCATACAACTTAGATATGATGCATTGGCATCATGCTAGTTATGTCATGATAGTACAACTTAGAGATGATGTAGATGATACTCCGAATCATGCAAGTACACCTTAGATATGATGCATTCACATCATGCTAGTATGACTTATATGTGATGCAACTGACGACATTGTTGATGTAGGATGATATCAAATGATACGATTTGATTTCTATGGAGATTGTATGTCTCTGGATAGTAGTTGTATGCAACTTTGGTGGATGTGATCCATTGGTAGTGACTATATGTCACTGGTTGGTAGCTGTGTGCTACTAGGAGTGGTTTTGTACCACTTGATAGTAGTTGTATACTACTATGGATAGACACAGTTGTGTTCTATTGGATGGCATTGTTCTGATTGCCATGGAGACTATCTAGATGGGTAATGATGATGGTGCTCATGATTTGATCATGAGATATCCTGTGTGGCTATGATGATGCTACCGATTGAATGGTATGTTTGTGCTCAAGACCATTTCCTTTAATATCTCCCTAGCTAGGAGGGAGTGTTGATATTACAATAGTTACAGGAGGTATTAACCTCTAAGTGTAACCTTTGACGAGACTAAAATATTCCGGGAAGCAAGAGAAACCCTAAATAGTTGGTTAATAACCCTAGAAGACAAGTCTACTCAGGAGAATAATTTATATTAAGTTATTAGCCTCCAAGAGAAGAAGTTGGCCTAGTTAAGTGACTTGGAGGACTATAAATAGAGGGCACTTGAGCTCATTTGCACTCACTCTCACAATTGCGTAAGCAATAGTGGTGCACATGAAACAAATTTATCGACTTAATGAGAACTGTTACCTCAAAACGAGAACTATAGCCTAGAAAACCCATATTTTTGCACAAAAAACATCAAAATCAACCCTCAAATAAAAAAGTGGTGCTACCTGGAGCACCATTTTTTTAAACGGGGTCAAAATTACAACATTTTTTAAACATTGCCTTCAAAACTCAGACAATAGCTTAGAAAGACCTTAAAATCAACACCTAAAAAAATGGATGTTTTTGAAATTATTTTTTTCAAAACGTTAAAATTTTAGATAATTTGAAATCGTATTTTTAGCACTTGGTACTATTAAAACCAACACCTCAAAATCAACCATCAAATTGAAAAGTACTACTATTGGTAGCACCCATTCTAAAATTGGGGTATGAAAATGACACATTTTTATAAAGTGGTAAAATAACTCATCATTACTGTAAACAAAATCATAAAATCAATCATTAAATGCTTACTTTTTAAATCTTATTATCACTCAAAGCACAAGGTAATATATAATACCATGAAAATATCACAATATACTTTAAAAATTCAACGTCACTTTTTAATAATTTTTTTTACTTTTAATTAAAAAAAGTAAATACAAGCTAACATTGAATGAAACATAAATTATTTCTTAAAAGTATTTTTATATTGTCTATATTCAAAACATATGAGATAATTTTTTTTATTATATTATCCATAATCAAAACATATAATTCATAAAACATAAAAAAATATTCATAACTTCTTGTAAGATCATATGTAAGTTCAATGCTCATTTTTAGTTACCATACAAACATCATATGGATAAAAAATACACAAATGTTTCATACACTTATTCAGATTGACTCATGGTTTCTGAAATACCATTAAAGTATACATTGTCTTCAAATGAATGATAGGATGAAGATGTAAATGATCCATACTCTTCTCTATTATCGATGAATGCACCATCCGAGTCTAAATGCATTCCCAACATTTCAGATGTCAAATGCTTTTTAGATCTACGACTAGGTTCAATAGACTCCCATCTTACATTTATTTCTTGTGGCAACAACCTTTTGATGATATTTGTTGTCTTGGAGCGAAGAGTTCCTCTATTTGTCAAATTGAAGTCATAAAAAAGCATGTCAACATCATCTAATTTTAAGAGGTCAATGCGGCGATGAGTTGCATTTTGACCCTTTTCTTTTCTCTTTCTATTGACATGTTTCTCAACCACCATCTCTGGCTTGTACACACCATTGAATGGATGTGTACTTGTTGCATACCAATGCATTTCAATTGCAATAACATCATCATTTTCTTTCTCAATCTTTATAACATTTGCAATCTAGAATGGATAGACATGTGGATCTCCAGTCACTAAAATTGCAATCATGCTACCCTTCTTAATATCTTGTACCGAACCCCTATAAAGGTCTTCCATGGCTTCACATTGTGCATGTGACCTTCACGAACCAATATACATTTCTCTTTCCTCTGCTTGTGTAAACTCAATAGCACCTTCAGATTCTTGTTGAACTTCAACAATGTTTGTTTCTTCAGATTCATTTGACATATTTTTTGGCCAATGAAATGGAGTCTTCAACAATGTATCTTCATTTGTTGAGCTTGAAATTATGTCACTTTGACTATTGAAAAAAGACTCCCACCAAACAAAATCAACAACATCAAAGTACTCATATGTATCCTTAATGGATTTTTTTATTTCTTCCAGGTATTCAAAATAATCTACATCTCTATTATGCCTTCGTGCATTATGGATTTCAACAATTGATTGTAAAGATAATAAATTTGATGCAAATATTGGATGATTTGAAATGAACTTCAAAAATTCTAAACCTGATGAAGGCCCCCATTCCATGGTAGTTGAATACTGCTTTCCCCATATAAGTGTTTTTTCATCAATTTTTTTGAAACAAAATTGATTTTGGATGGTAATGTCATTAAGATGCTCAATACATTTTTCTTCACGATGCGATCCTTGAATAAATCTTCACATGTCAACAGTTTCTTTTAATATATGAAAAAAAGGCTCTGGAATGTATGTTTTCTTAATACATTCAATCAATGATGGTAGGATTCCAACTTTTTTCCTCTTCAATGTTATTGAAAAACACCTGAACATTTGATCAATATGATCATGAGTGTGTCCAACAAGAAGGAAACCAACTTTCACCTTTTGAAAGATTCCCATTTCAACAAGCATGCTTAGATATCCAAACACAATTTGATTTTTATTTTCATGACTAGTGTTGTCCAACTGTAGATAGAGAACTCGAGGAAGATTTCTGGACTAGTGAGTTATCATTACTTTTAAAATCGTCATCATTACTTTTAAAATCCCCACTTGGGGGGAATTCTTCATCATCCTCATTCGTGCCTTGGAAATCCTCACTTGGAGGAAAATCTTCATCAGTACCTTCGAAATCCTCACTTGGACGAAAATCTTCATCAGTACCTTCAAAATCCTCACTTGGAGGAAATTCATCATCACCAACATTGCTCTTTTTAAATTCCCCACCCACTCAGGAAAAAGTGTCCACCATTGTCCTAATCATCTTCACTGCTTTTAAATTTTCCACTTGAGGGAAATTCTTCATCATATTCATTGGTGCCTTGGAAATATTTATCGGTACCTTGAAACTCCTCACTTGGAGGAAAATTTTCATGCCAATCATTTAAACGTTAATCATAGTCTCCACTTTGACCTACATTTTGATTATTTTCATTACTTTTAAACTGCTAAATAGATTTATCACCATCATATTCCTCCTCGTCATCATCGGTGCCTTCAAAGTCCTTTGATTTAGGATTTTCATGGGGAACATGCTGAATAAATTTGCTTGCACTATGATCAAACTTCTGACTAGCTGAAAAATATGACACCTCATTTGCATTACAAACATTCCTATCCCATTTCCTAGTCCCAACAAAAGAGGTATGCGAACAATTTGCTGATGTATCAGAAATAAAAACTTCTTTATCTGACAAAGCCATCCCTTCTCTCTAAGAAAATAGAATGATACAAATGCTCACCCTCCCAATGACATTCATAAAAGTTGCAAAATGACCATTTCCCTCTAAATCCCCTCCCCCTCAAAAATTCCCCCCCAATTTTTTCCCTTAAAAATTAAAAACAACTTTTACTCTTTTATTTTGTTATTCACATGTTAAATACAATATTTCTCATGTTTATTTATTTATCCCACATTCATTAAACATAACGATGATCCATATAATTTTAGGTATATATGTAGAAAATATACCTAATTTTTATTTATCCCACATTCGTTATACTAACAATAATTTATATTATCTCTGTTATATATACACAATCTTGTTTTATCTTTTTACATTGTGAGATATCTTGGGCAGTATTCGTTAAGGGATTTGGAGCATTGAGAAGACACCCGAGGAGAATCTAGCATTTCAAAGGTTAGTTATTTTTAAAATTCCTACCATTTACCAAAACAACAATTATAAGATCATCTTTGAATCACATAATATTTTTTCATGCAAAAATGAAAAAACTTTAAATTTTTTTAGATGTTTTCTATTTTTTTTTTCAAAAAAATCCCAACTTTTTAAAAAAATTGAGACTTTTTTCAAAAAAATTTAACAAAATCCTTGAGATTTTTGAAAAAAAAGAAAAAAAAGTCAAATTTAAATTTAGTTTCGTAATTTTTTTAGTTTTTTTATTTATTTATTGTTTTTTACCTAATTTTTTTTAGTTTTGGCCCATGGTGGTTACTGGGAAATGCCTGAGGCTTGACCATGGGGGATGGGGTTATGCCGAGCATTTCCCCAACCCCCACAGCCAAGCCTTGGCGCACATCGCACCAACCCCCCACGATCAAGGCACAGTCTCGACATAAGCTTAATAACTCCATGGGTCAATTTTTTTTTATTTTTTTTAAAAGTTAGTTCTTATATTCAATGTTTTTTGTTAGGTTTATTATAATGTAAAAGACCCAATTTTTTTTTTTTTTTTTAATCATATCTTATAGGAAAAATGACAGGAAAGAGATTATCTATGAATATATCTGGATCACAACCTGCAATAATGGAATCCAAAATTGCAACTAAAACCTCCATGAATGTTAGGCAACTAAATGATAACATAACACCTGAGCTATCAAGGGAAATGCAAAATATTAGAGAGTGGAAATCTGTAGAAGGTGAAAACAAACTGGAATACTCTTGGTTTGTTAAGGACAAGCAAGCCAACAATGGAGATCATATATATTTGTATTGCGCCGAATTAGAACATGTGCTAGGAAATGATCAGACATTTGGCTTGTTACGAGATATATGTTTGGTTCCAACCACATATATTGTTTATGCACTTGTCAAACAAGGCAGAACTTATATCAAGTTTAGATATTGTTTCAAATTGAGCAATACAACAAGAATAAATGTTTTTCACAATTATGTTCATCCATCGTTGATGACATTGAGAAAAAAAATGTAAGTTTTTTATTTTTATTTTTGTGTCATTTATTATTTTTAGTATCATGGTAATATTTTAATTTTTTTTAACATGAAAATGTTATATTTTTATTTTGCAGGATTTTGCTGAACGACTTTCACATAAGTTAGTGGGGATTTACTCTACAGAGAATAATATCGTGGATGTCATCAACACTTTTCATATTGAAAAGACACAAGAAGGAAGGAAGAAGAAACATAAAGTAAGGAAGGTTGAACCTGTAAGAGCAGACAAAGAAGAACATGAAAGAAGAAAGAAAAATCCTCATTCTAGAAATCCTAAAAGGGTTACATTTGAAAATGAGGAAACTCCAAATGAAGATTTTGTTGAGAATAGTCCCAATGAGGTTATCACTCCTCGTAAAAAGAATAAACAAGATAAACACAAAAGAACGATAGATGATGATGAGTTCACTCCTATGGATTATGAGGAAATCATTGATTTATATGAAACACATTTAAATCATAAGAGAAAGAAAACAAATGTTGATGATGTTCAAGAAGCCACTATTAGCTTAGAATATTATAATGAAAGTCCTAAAGATAGTAGAGAAATAATAACACCAGGTGCTGATTTAGAGGATGGTATTATGAAAACAACACAAAATGTCATTCGAAATAGAATGAGGATGACGAACTTAGTTGATGATGGCCACACATTTTAGTTGAATGTGAAGCAACTTTATAAACCCACAAAAGGGAAAGAAAATTATCAAATTAGAAAACCACATCACTTGCATATTCACAATTTGAAATAATTGATTATGTACAATCCATATGCACATCTGGTTGACTACCTAGTTCATGTTGACCCAATGGAAGTTCCTACGAGGGAAGAATTTGATAGATCAAAATGTTTTGACTACAAATATTATGTGTTTGGAGGAAATCATTCTGCAGAGGCTAGAAGAGAATTGATGCAAGAATGTCCCAACAATCCTCTTTTTGAAACAATAAAATGCATAATTTATGCCGGTTTAATAGATTCAGAAACAAAGTTATTGGCATGGGATCATAACACAAACAATGTGTACAAAATGTCTATGACTTTCATTCAAAGGGTGAGATTTATCCATCATGAGTTTTTTGAAATATGTCATGGGGAGATATCAAATGTTGATGTCAAGTTTCATAAGCAATGTTGTATGGAAATAATATTCTCACTTGATGATGAAAATACTATTGATGATTAAAGTTGCGTGAGACATCGTCTAGGACACAGACCTGAGAAACAACCCTCGAGTTGGGTGTGTGGTTCCTATCTGAGACAAAACTGGAACGTTGTGCTGGCTTCCTCTATGTAGAGAGTTGAGATGATACTCCAGATTATTCTCCTATGTAACGCAGTGATAAAGAAGATATGCTGAGTGGGACGTGCATGTGGTTGAGCACAAGTGAACGTGTGAAATCCCATGAGTTGGGTGCATCGTTTTGAGACATGAATTAAATGATGTATTAGCCTCCTATGAGCAGAGAGTTGAGATGATGAACTCCAGATGACCCTCCTGTGTAACGCAGTGAGAAAGAAGATCTGCTGAGTTGGACGTGCTTGTGGATGAGCACAGGTGAATGTGATCCTAGTGGCTGAGCACTAGTGAGTTTGGTTCTCTTGTGAGCCACAATGAGATAGAGAGACATCCATGTGGCTAAGCACAAATGGATGTGCCCATAGTGGCTAAGCACTAGTGGGTGTATAAGATCCCTTGTTATATTGTTCAAGAGTCATACTTACCTGTAACCCTAATTGTTATGTAAAGGGTACAGGTCGGCCCCACCTTAATGTAAAAGATAATTAATATGGTAATTATTAATTATATTATAAGTTATTGAGGTCATCCCTGTTGTTCCAATAGATATTTCTATTGGCAGGTTCAGTCTAATATAAATAAAGGTAAATTCCCCATTGAGGAATCATAGCACAATTGTGAGTTTGAAAATTTCAGCAAACACTTGTTCTTGGGAAAAGTGCACACCTCTCTTAGGCACTAGGTTTCTAGGGTTTGTGAGGACCCTCTTTTGTGCTAGGTATTTATGGTGGTGGAGGTATTTCTCTTGAATAATATAACAAAGGATTGGCCGGGTTTTATTCCCTTGTTCAGAAGGGTTTCCCAGGATACTTCTTGTGTACTTGTGCATGGTGTTTCTTCTTGCGATCTTGGTTGCTGCAAAAAATTGTTTATGGTTTAAGTAAAATGATAAAATGGAATGAAGTTCATTCTTAAGCCTAGATTATTGAAAAATCAACATGGAATCAAAGCACAGGTCTTGAAGAACCCATTGCACAAGCAATTTTCAACCATCTTCTCTCTCTTGCAAAACCGTACGACCCTCCTAGAGTTTCCATAAATTCTGTACGACTTACTTTTCTGAGAGATTTTAGCACTTGACACTTGGACGTTGGGGCTAAAAAGAGGATAGGAGTGTAAGACCTCCTTCAACGCACCTCCAACAAGTTTCATATTGCATTTCCAAGCATTTTGATTTTTTGACCCTACGGTTTCTAGGGTTTCGCTAACAGAAATTTTAGAATTAGGGTTTCTACAACTCATTGAAGGATCTCTCCAGCTCACCAATGTTCTCCTATCTTTAAAAGGCTTATTATTGGTATTCATAAGTCCAAAAAAACCTAAAAGTGCTAGCCTAGCCTAGCCGTTAGGTTTTCTAGCCCAATTGACAAGGGTTTGTGAAGAATCTAAAATTATGATGAACATAACTATGATGGAAGGTAAGCTTGATGAATCAAGCAACTTCAAGTTCCTGGGAGACAAGACTTTAGAGGAAGAATTATTGTGGGTGATACAAAATGTGACACTGTGACTACTTTCTTCATGAAGATGTCAGAGGACAAAAATCAACCAGGTGTCATTGGAGAAATCATATCAGCACCCTCATGTATGCACTTGTATATATATTATTTGTATCATTGTCATGAGTGTAATTGCAGGAGGAAGGAACATTTTTCTGAAGTCATGGATCTAGAGGGATCTCAGTGCATTTAGAGGAACAACACACTGGAAGTGAATACTCCAGGTTTGATTGTTGTATTTGTCATTCCTCTAACCTATATTTCTAAAGTTTGCTACGTTACAAGTAGGTGTTGTAGCTGTGACAACAATCCTTAAATTGTTTTGATTCTAGAAATGTACTCATTATTCTCCTTTAGGAGATATTCTTGTTTTGGTTCCTCTTGTTTTCTTGTTCTAGATAGGTTATAAACAAAGAAAGATGTTTATCCTTCAGAGGGAGTCACTTGAATCAGAGGGAGTCACTTGACTCAGAGGGAGTCAAAACTATTTGAGAAAGAAGAAGAATAGAACCATCATTGAGGAAACCAATGCAATAATGCATGATCATAATCTTTCAATAATGCATGATCAGAATATTTCTATGATTCTATGGGCAAAAGCATGCATGACACAGTATATTTTTAGAACAAGAGCATTCACCATACTTTGAAAAACATAACTCCCGAAGAAGCCTTCATCGAAGTGAAGCCTGAGATTGAACACTTCAGGATATTTGGGTGCCCAGTGTATTTTCATGTACCCAAAAAGAATTCCAAGCTAGACCCTTCAGGGAGAAAGGATACATTTATGGGATAATAGTGAATCTATGAATACATTCCAGATCTACATCCCTGGTCAGGGACATATTGAGAGAAGCATAGATGTTTCTTTTGAAGAGAATGTACTTAGCCAATTCATATTGATATCTAGAAGCCGAGTTGTTGGATATAAGCAAGATTTGACTTCTGATTTTGAGATAAAGGATCTGGGTATGATGCACTAAATCTTGGGTCAATAAGTATGACATAGGACCATTGAGACTTTTCCTGAGTCAAGGAAAATATACAGTGAGGATATTAAAAAGTTTAGTATGACTAAATGCAAATCCATTCCTACATCGATGATGATGAATTTGAAATGATGATGATTCAGATGAGATCATTCCACAGCTGATTGGATCATTGATGTATCTGGTTAAACCCATAATCGATATATGCTATGCAGAGAATGTACTTAGCCAATTCATGATTCAGCCAAAACAGACTCACTGGACAACAATGAAACATGTATTGAGATATATACGAGGCACTATTAGATATGGCCTGAGATATGTCTCCAGTGTAGACTTGAGTTTGCAGATATGCATAATAGACAGAAAGTATAGTGTACTGGAAGAGCACATTTGGTTGTTGTTTTACCCTGAAGTTTTCCATTGTTTCCTGGTGCAGCATGAAACAAAGCTCTGTGGCCTTGAGTACCACAGAAGCAAAGTATATAGCATTGAGTGTGCAAAGCAGTGTGGCTTCGCAAGCTTATGAAAAGATTTACTTGTTCATGAGATGGATTCTATGATTATAACTAGAGCTATGTGAAGCTCTTTGAGAACCCTATGTTTCATGATAGATCGAAACACGTTGAGATAAAATATCATTCTTCAGAGACATGATGCCGAGGAAAGTAATACACGTGCAATACCTTCCTACACATGAGAATATTGTAGACATCTTCACCAAACTGGATTGGTGAAGAATACCTCTCTAGATGAGAGGGAGTGTTGATGACTACAACCAAGACAAAGTTTGACTACTTCCATGCGAGACTTGGCCTGATGGAGAATGCATCCCTAGCTGAGAGGGAGTGTTGATGATTACAACTACGTGAGACATCCTCCCAAACACAGTCCCGAGAAAGAGCTGCGGAGTTGGGTGTGTGGTTCCTATATGAGATAGAACTGGAACGTTGTGCTGGCTTCCTCTATGAAACAAGTTGAGATGATACTCTAGATGATTCTCCTGTGTAACACACTAAGAAAGAAGATTTGCTGAGTGGGACGTGCCTGTGGCTGAGCACAGGTGAATGTGTGAAATACATTCTGAGACATAAATGAAATGATGTATTAGCCTCCTCTGAGAAGAGAGTTGATATGATGAACTCCAGATGACCTTCCAGTGTAACACGGTGAGAAAGAATATCTGCTGAGTTGGACGTGCCTGTGGATGAGCACAGGTGAACATGATGCTAGTGGATGATCACTAGTGAGTGTGTTTCTCCCATGAGATGCAGTGAGATAGAGAGATATCCTTGTGGCCGAGCACAGACAGATGTGCCCCTAGTGGCTGAGCACTAGTGGGTGTATAATATCCCTTGCTATATTGTTGAAGATTCAAACTTACCTGTAACCCTAATCGTTATGTAAAGGATACAAGTCGGCCCCACCTTAATGTAAAAGATAATTAATATGGTAATTAGTAATTATATTATAATTATTGAGGTCATCCTTTTTGTGCCAATAAAAACTTCTGTTGATAGTTTCAGTCTAATATAAATAAAGGTAAATTCCCCATTGAAGAATCATAACACAAGTGTGAGTTTGAAAATTTCAGAAAACACTTGTTCTTGGGAAAAGTGCACACCTCTCTTGGGCGCTAGGTATTTATGGTGGTGGAGGTATTTTTCTTGAAGAATATAACAAAGTATTGGTTGGGTTTTCTTCCCTTGTTG
>JASDQU010588512.1:34651-60209 GCA_032191745.1 Picea mariana
ACTAAGACAGCAACAGCCCAGAAGTATTCCATGTGTATAATTTGCCTCAATCATGATACATATAATTAAAGAGGGAACACCATAAATTCATTATTGCATTTGTTATCCAGTTCTGATCTGCATGCAATAATAAGACAAAGCCCAAGATCCCTGGTCCAAAAGAGCCATAATGGTAAACATACTGGGACCAGAAAGCCAAAATAAAGCAATCATAATGATATCACATAGAGATGGACCAGATGATATGAGAGATTGGGTACTTATGACTGAATGATAAAAAAAATTGATTGATCTTTTGATGTGGCAATTATGTTCTTCTGCATGAGAAGGCACGCTCGTACATATTTTGATTGTTGAATGAAGGGAGATAGAGCTGAACTAATCTACTTATCATCATAAGACTCTGGAATATCTGAGAGGGCCGCTGTTTTGGGCTCTGCATTTTGCAGACGAACGTGATTCTTCCCATGCAAAATGATTATATTCATCATACATATTAAGGTATCCGTAATGATGGTAATATATATATATATATATATATATGTGTGTGTGTGTCCCGAAAAAAAAGCAGAAAACTTCACTCATAGCTCTGTACTGATAGGAATATTGTCCTTTGGCTAAAAGTAGTGCCCTTAACAGTAGAAAGGAGATTAAAGGGTGGGAACTGCTGCTATATCCATTCTAAGACTGGTGGCAGCTGTGTCAGGGAGCTAAGGTGAGAGCATGCGTGACGAATCTGATAATTATCAAATGTTCCTTCAGATTCAAGTTTGCAGTCTGATAGAATGTATATGCATAAGCATACTTTTGAGTATTCAGCACTGGTGCAAAGCGTACAACCGGCATCATTCCATACCTCTTTAATGTCCCCCATCGAACAGAGAGCCATGATCGGGATATATCCTTTCATTTCCCCTGCACAAACCGAAACCAGCACGAAGAGCTTCAGTGTTATCACTGTGGAAAGCGACTTCTAGTTTTCCAATGTACTAGATATGCATGTCCGTCCTTCCTACTGGTAGAGGTTTAAAACTGGAAGGATAGAATATATACATATCGTATACTAAATAGTGAAATATTAGAGATAAGGATGCCTTCTTGAACAAATAAAATATTAATATTTAACTACTCCTTTTTATAATTTAAGATTGGAATTTAGGATAAGGATAAGAACTTGGAAAACATTGCATCCTATTATTATTTAAGTTTAAGCAAAATATATTTTCAAAGTTTTTTTCATCAATTTTTGCCTAAAATTTTACAAGAAATTGTTGGAATTCTAGATTTTCATGTTAAGTCAGCATAATGATAATGTTCCAAGTGTTTTTCAAGTGCTGAATTTATTTATGCATTTAAAAATACAATTTAAGTAAGAAAAAATTGTTAGGAGTTAATCAATAATTGCATTTTTCTATTAGGGTGATTTGTTGGAAATGATAGAAAACCATTCAAAAATACAATTTAAGGAAAAATTGTTGCAATTTCACCAACAATTACATCTTCCAAAGATAGTTGTCAAAAATATCAAAAACCTAAAATGTTTAGACTAAACCATCTTTAAAATCAAATATTAGAGATAAAAATGCCTTATTGAACAAATAAATTATTAATATTTAACTTCTAATTTACCCAATGAATAATTCTATTTTATACTCCTTTTATAATTTAAGATTGAAATTTAGGAATAGGATAAGAATTTGGAAAACATTACATCCTATTTAAACCATTTAATCAAAATATATATTAAAATTTTTTGTCATCAATTTTGCTTAAAATCTCACTAGAAATTGTTGGAATTGCAGATTTTCATTCTTAAATCAGCATAATGTTAGTGTTCTAAGTGTTTTTCAGAGTGCTGAATCCATTTATGCATTTAAAAATACAATTTAAGTAAGAAAAAATTGTTGTCAGTTCACTAATAATTGCATCTTCTTATTAGGGTGATTTGTTGGAAATGATAAACAACCATTCAAAAATGCAATCTAAGTAAGGAAAAACTGTTGCAATTTCATCAACAATTGCATCTTCAGATGATGATTGTTGGAAATAATCAAAAACCTAAAAGGTTTAAACTAAGCCATCTTTAAAATCTCAATGGACAGTAAAATTCCAAGGACCTGTTCATGCTTCATAGTAAATGTATGGACCTGTTCATGCTTCATAGTAAATGTATTATATATATATATATATATATAGAGAGAGAGAGAGAGAGAGAGAGAGAGAGAGAGAGATCATTTATATGCAGATTTTCATTGTTAAGTCAGCATAATGCTACTGCTCCAAGTATTTTTCAAGTGCTGAATCCATTTATGTATTTGAAAATGCAATTTAAGTAAGAAAAAATTGTTGGCAGTTCATCAATAATGGCATCTTCCTGTTAGAGTGATTTGTTGGAAATGATAAAAAACCATTCAAAAATATAATTTAAGTAAAGAAAAACTGTTGCAATTTCACCAACAATTAGATCTTCTCATAATGGTTGTTGAAAATGATCAAAAACCTAAAATGTTTAGACTAAGTCATCTTTAAAATCTCCATATACAGTCAAATTCCAAGGAACCGTTCATGCTTCATAGTAATGTATTATAACTTTCTTTTATATATACAGATTTTTTATAATAGCAATTACAACTCCTTGGATTCAAACAGGAAAAAGAAGATTCCTCTACTGCTGTAAAGACATATACACACGTTCACATGACCAAAAGGAGTCAGATAGATACCCACCGACGAGCACAATCTGCCCACAAATACCCAAAAAGAAAAGAGAATGGACGACAAGCAGAAAAGAAAGTATGAAAGAGTGTTATCTGAGAAGAATATTCATGATGATTAAACGCCTTGAAAGCTGAAAGTATTTGAGTATAGGATGTCGGATTTGGTTGGAAATTTATTGTGTAAAGTGGCTTTCCACAGTCCTTTTGAGTCGTAATGGCCCGGTGGGGTGGAGTCCAGTTTCCTTACAGTTATTATTGTAACGATCATATCACATGCGCGGGGTGGCCCATGCTCTCTTTCTCTGGAACGTTCAACGTCTATGGTCCTGATATTCAGAGTACCTCGCAATATGTAGAGCTTCAGTATACAGGAGCCTGTGTTTACGGTGATAACTGAAAACAAATCCTGAGTCTCATACATACTCTTGCATGCCTTTCTTGTAAAGTTGGCTTCTCCCGCTTTCCAAGAATTTTTCGGCCTTGAAGACTGGTCAAAAACAACTAAGATAAAAGTTCAGAAATCTCTTTTCAAGAAATCTTTGGCCTTGAAGACTGGTCAAAAAATCTAAGATAAAAGTTCTAAAAACTAAACCCTAATTCCAAAGCAAAAACGACTCCCAGTCCCCTCATGCAAAAGCAATTAGAAGGGCTGTGAGATTTCTAGATCATTTTCTATACGGACATGAAGTGGTGCCTCTTCCAGTCAAAGAGAGCTCCACATCTCAACTCTAAATCCTCAACCAAAGGACCAAAGTGGGTCCTTGGACAAGGAACCCGCCATCATTAACGGTTCCAATGGCCCACATATGGACCCAATTTCATTCTTTTTGACCAAATTAAAGAGTTATACTTCACACTTCCTCACTTATGCTTATTTTTCCATCAAATCTCTCTCCTTTTGAAAATCAAAGATATATACTACAAATACTTTCTTGATAAACCCATGCCCTTTACTAACCATCCTAAGTTGATTCCGTATCTTTGTTTACTCTAACAAAGTAAACATGAGAGATCAAAATACTTTGTTGAACCAACACAAACAACCACAAAACTTCCTCCAACTTTTGATATTAAGACTAATATTCATTGAAGAGAAAAAAGTTAGTAAAGAAGCAAAATTCATCATAAGCTATTTGAAATGACCACATAGAAGCTATAAACTCTTTAAAACTTTTAAAGTTAAAAAAACTAGATTCACACATAACTATGAAAATCAAAATCAATTAAGTGGTATAGGCACCTTTGTCATTAGGAGGAGGCCCCAACCCATGATGGGTGCTCATCTTTTGCTAACATGGTCAACTTCCTTTATGAAGGCCGTCTTGTGTTGGTCTTCCAGACAAAATTCAATTTGGTTGTAGCTGGAAAAACCATCCATAAACGAGAAGATCTCGCTCCCTGCACACTCATCCAAGATCTGATTAATGAATGGGAGGTACTTCTCATTGTTTGAGATAATATGGGTGAGCATTGAGAATTTATCATTCTAGGTATATGGTGGGAGGATACAAGCCATTTTTCGTAACACTTTCACTTTTTACAAATGTTGCAATCGACTATTTGTTTTGGTCTCCCCTCTGATCAATGTGACTAAAGGAGGAGAGAATTGATAGTAGGCCCCCTTCTCATGGTGCAAGGATCCTTAATCCAATAATCCATTAATTGGTGTTAATGCACCACATCTAGCTCATGATCTAGATCCACCTTTTCAACTCAAATAATAATATACATATAAAGTTTGGCACAAACTGGATAACTGTCCAACTAAGAAAAGAACTTAACCAATAACCTATTTTAACGTAACACAATTGTGCTTCTCCATATATGAGAAATAACATTCGAATTTTGATAAGTTTCCATCCTATATAAAATCAATGACCCAACGAAATTTGTTTCTTAAGAGGGAACTTTCTAGGAGATGGAAGTAGAGAGGCACTAGCAACAAAACATGATATCCAACTCCAAGTTGACAAAGCATAAACTCAAAACTAGAATAAGTGATGAGGTATTTAGGGAAACCACATAAAACAAATTTAACTTGGGAGATGACAAGGTGGACCACTTCATGACCAAGTGCCAACCCCTAATAATGGGGGACCAAACTAAGAGAATCTTCTTAGGTCCAATCAAAGCTTTCAAGAAATTGTTAAATGAAAGAGAAAATTTAATTTTGTTTAAACTTTTGTCTCCAAAGATTATTCAATTTGATATCCAACATAATCTTATAATTGAGTAACTTGTAACTATTGACTGGCATGTAAATTTTAAATTCATTCGCTTTATTCTAGTTCCAATCCTTCCAACACTATACTATATGAGGTTTAAGGACCAACTTCATAGAAAAATAAATGCGGTCAATCTCCATGTTTATTGAAACTTGTGTTTGTCTCAATTACCCATCCAAACCTTTTCCTTTAATTATAACCAAGGGATTTAGTCCTGGGTATGGATTTACAAAATGGCTTCGAATAGATTAATGCCACTTCTAAAAAATATTAGGGGCAAGAATCAAGTTGCCTCACCCAATAATTTGCCTTCATGGAGTAGGATAGGGGACCATCATAAAGAATTTTCATTAAAAGAAAACAAAAAGATTAAGCACTAACCTTTCCAATTGAGATAAGGATTCACAATCTCCCAATATTTCCACATGCCTTGTGTGATCAAAAGCCCTCTTCACCTTGACATTAGTTGATTTAACATTGATTGTTTACAAGTTTAGGTATAATCATGATTTATTTCCTAGGGGTATCCTTTGCAAATCAAATTTTTCAAAAGACCCCTCAATACTTCATTACCTTTCAACACACTAATAACCCATTTAGCACATAAGGTCTAGGCCTACTAATGGGTTCGGATGATTCCCATGCCCCCTTGGTCTCTAGGAGTGAAAAATAAGTTCTACTTAATATGGTAGAGTGCAAGAGCATCCCTAATAAAATTAAGATTGGAAGCATGTTTTTTTCAAAAAAAAACTTGTCGGGAAATCCAAGGGATGCTTCCTCACATTCGTAGATAGCATCCCTAGTAAACCATAGTGTAGACTAGTGTGCCTCACCCAAGGATATTTATACTAGGCACTTGTTGGCACATAATTGGACAAATTTCAAGAAACATTGGAGAAAACCAATTGTTCTAACCACTTGGGCTTCTATTAATTATATTTTGTTGAATATCCATTCTACAATTATTTGAGTTCATTCTCTACATTCCACTTTCCACATGTAGAATTCATAGAGGAAATTCAACCATATATGTGACCTTGTATTTTCATATATAGCCATCATTCCACATTTCGCGTGTGGAGTGTGGAGTGCAAGTATTTTCCACTTGATTTCTTGTGTCTGACCTTGACTTCCACATTTTGCATCCCGCATGTATGAGTGTGGAGTGTAGATACCCTTTCCTCAATAAGTTCCTTTCTCCCACATTCTACATGTGAAATGTGGGGAATTGTCACATCCAACCTCACTTGTTTTCATTTGTGTCTTTTTGGCATGGTCATCATGTTGAATTTAAGGAAGTAATGTGGGGAATTATCACCTCCAACCTCACTTGTTTTCATTTATGTCTTGTTGACATGATCATCATGTTGAATTTAAGGAACACTAGTCTGTATTAAAAATTATCCCTTCAAAGATAATATCAAATCTCCAAAGTGGCAAGACATTATTGAAGAACATTGTGCCACGTGAATTTCACAAGTAGATGTGGATAAATTCAAGACCTTGCTATTGATTAAGGGTACTCGACCTAGGGTTTTATAGTTGATAGGAAAATGATAAGAGATGGATCCTAGAAAGAGTCATGAACCATATTGTGGAGATACATGGAACAATATAGCTTAGTGAGAAGGAATTTCATCGATATTCATCTTATATGTGGTATTTACCATGCCTTTAATTTGATACCATTTTCATTGCTAGTTGCCCCTTTTTGACTTATCATAACTCTCCCTTCTACCATATTATCACTCCTTTTATCATATTTTCCATGCAAAGGTCATTTGAGAGCTCCAAAGGTAATTTTGTTGGTTAATTAATGTTTTTCCATTGTTTTTAATGAATTAGAAACATTAAGAGTCATTTTATTGCTAATGATGGTTAACTAGTCCAGGTCGTGTAACTCACACGGGGATCCTATAACCAACCTCATTGTTTGGCATATACACGAGATTCTAGAATAAGATAGAAAATATGGGTTTTGTTCCTAGACCCATCAACATGGTTTTATGTTATCCAAGTCATGTCTAGATCCAATGTGGCCACCTCCAAGTCTTGATCAACATTTCATCCAAAATTTGTAACAATTTCCAAGAAGCAATCTTCAGACGTGATTTTTGGGTTGATGAAGACAAATCTAGAAAATTTAAAACATGGGTTTTGTGAAAAACATTCTAATTTGAGAAAATTAGTGAGTGATTTTCTCAAAAAGTTCATGGTTTGGGAGATACAATTGTTTCTCTAAACTGGGTTCACTCAGATTTCCTATTACGATCGTTTTTCAAATGAAATTCCAAGTAGATGTAGAGGATAATATATCCAATGTATTACAACGGATTCCAACACAATTCGGAGGCAAGAGTTTATTGGTTTCAATTTCTGATATATCTTTATCATAGAAATACCTCAAGATTGAATTGTATCTAATTTCCATATCTTTTATTGTTGTAATTGATGTACCCAAGGCGTGGCATAGGGAATACATTTTTGAGTCTTCCTGAGTGCTCTTGTGAAACAAATGTATATATAACTAATCCTAGATGGTGTAGAAACCAGGGAACATTACCAGATTGCTACTATGTTCTTTATAAATCTCTATTATTGAACTTTCAATTCATTAATACAAAGCAATTGTGTTGATGTTTTGAGGAAAATTTATGTGTTTATAATTATTTCTTAAGCTTATAGTCTTCTAGCAACATGAAATTCATTGGGAGGGCTCACCAACTTGGCTCACGTTACAATTTACTTTATGTAGGCCTAGATTTAAGATTGCAATAAGTTTATATTTTGTTATAATAAGAATCATGTTAGTTTGATATCAGAACAATTCACTTTTGTTTTCAATTATATGTTAGATAAATATCTCTTTTATGAATGTTGTGTGTGGATCCTTTCACATATTAAATCTTCCATTGAAGACTAAGAGACAATTTGTATTTTTCATTGTGTCACAGGAACATTCCAGTGATAAGAATGAAAGAATGTGACTTGAGCCATTAAAAATACCATGTCATTAGTGCAGCAAAAAAGTGACAACTCTATCAAGTTACAGTTTATGCTTTCCTTTGAAATGATTGATTGCATTTTTTCATTTGCATTAGTAACTTACAAGAATATAAGATTCATTGAATGTCTGAGTTAAAGATTTTTTTCACAAACAATTACGACAAAATTTAAGAATATGATATAAATGGAATTTTGTAATATTTTTGTTGGTTGTGGAACCTGATTATCTTCCTAATTCAGAGGTTTTATTAAGCCGCACTTGGACCCCATTCCCTAACGGGGGGTGTGGGGGGCTTCCCCCCCCACAATTGTCGTCAGAGGAGGGAGACGATAATTTTTTTAGGCCCCCCTTGGCGGGGGATTTGAGGGCAGCACCCCCGAAGAAAAATTTTGGGAAACATTTCCTTGTAAAATATTGTAATTTCGTAGTCAATCTGGATTGTTTAATATAAGGTCGCAAATCTAACTGTAGAATTTATTTTATGGTTTTTTTCCCTAGAAGGAAACCCTCTCTTATGAGGGAATTGTATTTGCGGCTGTGTATTATCGTGAATATTGTATTATGAGAGAGGAGATTGTGAGAGAAAGTAGAGGAAGTTACATTGGGTGTGTTGTAGGTTGTATCCCTTTATTTTGCTGGATAATAATAAAAAGGAAGGACCTGGAAATTTCTCTTCTGGACGTAGCCCACACTGGGTGAACCACGTATATATGTGTCTCTATTGTATTGTGTATCTTCTATGTTTTATTTCCGCATTTGTTTTATTTTATTGCTCCACGATCCTATTTTTCTAACATTTGTTATCATAGAGAAATGTAACTTGCAGGAAAAGAGGGTTCCTAGTTCGAGTGGGAGCAATGGCAGAAGATGGAAAGTTTAGGTTCAGAAAATTTAATGGCCAAAACTACTAGTTATGGAATATGCAGATGGAAGATTATTTATATTAGAAGAATCTATTCATGCCATTGGGAGGAATATCAAAGAAGTCAATGCCCATGAGGGACGAAGAATGGGAGGTTATTAACAGAAAGGCACTAGGAACGATACGGCTCAGCCTGGCAACATCGGTGGATTTCAATATTTTCAAAGAAAAGACAATGAAGGAGATGATGGATGCATTGGATAAACTGTATGAAAAACCCTCGACATCCAATAAGGTATTTCTAATGAAGTGATTTTTTAATATGAAGATGTCAGAAGGTGGGTTTGTTGCAGATCATTTAAATGAATTTAATATGGTTACTAATAAGCTAAGTTCTATAAAAGTGGACTTTGATGATGAGGTCAGGGCTCTTATAATATTGTGCTCATTACCAGAAAGCTGGAATGGCTTGGTCATGGATGTAAGTAA
The DNA here is from genome assembly GCA_032191745.1 of Picea mariana. Classification (NCBI taxonomy): domain Eukaryota; kingdom Viridiplantae; phylum Streptophyta; class Pinopsida; order Pinales; family Pinaceae; genus Picea; species Picea mariana. Next base: position 43,952 of record JASDQU010588512.1, read on the forward strand.
CTCTGTCTCTAGTTCGAACACTCTAAAATTTGATGATGTTGTTGGTGTTATCCTTAGCGAGGAAATGCAATGAAAAATCATAGGTGAGACATCAGTTAATACGTTAAACATGGAGAAAAAGGGAAGACAAAAGGATATAGGAAAGGGCTCAGGGAAACGCGAGAATTCTAGGAAGGGAAGATCCAAATCCATACTGGGAAAGATAAAGAGTTGGAATTGTGGGAAGAAAGAACATCTGAAGAAAGACTGCAGGTCTCCAAATAAACAAAGAGATGGACAACACGAGAAAAATCAAGAAGCAAATGTAACAGGTGATGTGTTACAAGATGATTTAATTTTTTCTGTAGATAATATTTTTGAGTCTTAGGTAGTAGATTCAGGGGATTCATTTCATGCCACACCCCATAGGAAACATTTTCTAGATTATGTTCAAGGTGATTTTGGACAGTTTCATTTGGGTGATGATGCACCTTGCAAAATTGTTGGAATGGGTAAGGTACAAATAAAGCAAAATAATGGAAACCAATGGTTGTTGAAAGAGGTAATAGATGTTCCAGATCTAAGGAAAATTCTAATTTCAATAGGGAAGTTGGAAAGTGAAGGTTGTATATCCATATTTATAGATAAGTCATGGAAGGTCACCAAAGGATCACTCGTGATAGAAAAAGGAGAGAAGGTAGGTGCATTGTATTTATGTGCTGGTAATACTGAATATTCTATATATGTATCTTATACAGGAGTGGATACAACACTATGGCATCATAGGCTTGGACACGTGAGTTAGAAGGGGATGTAGATGCTTCAAAAGAGAAAAAATTTCCAGATCTTAAAAAAATTGATTTGGATTTCTGTGAGCATTGTGTTTATGGAAAACAAAAGAGAGTCAAATTTCGTAGAGTTGGAAAAGAAAAGAAGAGTGAAAGGTTAGAGCTTGTGCATACATATGTATGGGTACTATCTCATGTATCATCTCTTGGTGGATCTTGTTATTATGTTACTTTTATTGATGATGAAACTAGAAAAACTTGGGTTTATTGCATTCGACAAATATATGATGTTTTCTATACTTTTAAGAAATGGAAAGCTTTGGTTGAGAATGAGACAGGAAAAAGGTTGAAGTGTCTCGGATCAGAAAATTGAGGTGAATATTGCAGCAAGGATTTTGATGATTATTGTTCATACCATGGGATTCGTAGAGATAAAAAAGTTCCAGGAACACCACAAGAAAATGGTGTGTCAGAAAGGATGAACAAGACAATCATGGAGAGTGCAAGGAGTGTGAGATTTCATTATGGGTTGCCATTACAATTTTGGGTGGATGTTGTAAATATTGTTGTTTACTTAATAAACATAGGGTCTTCAATCTCTTTGTATGTTGTAATTCCATAGGAAGCATGGACAGGTAAAAAGGTAAACTATTCATTTTTGAAGACTTTCAGTTGTGAAGCATTTTTCCATATTGATAAAGAAAATAGAACAAATCTTGAGTCAAAATCCAAGAAGTGTACCTTTATTGGATACGGTGTTAATGATTTTGGTTATTGCTTATGGGATTATGAAAATCAAAAAATCATTAGAAGTAGAGATGTCATATTCAATGAGAAGGTGATGTACAAAGATCAGTTGCAGGGAAAGAAACAGGAAAAGGAAAAACCATAATACACAGTGCTTGATGAGATCACTGAAAAACAAATTCCAAAGGTGCTAGAAAATTAAAATGTACAACAACAAGAGAAAAAACTACATCAAACTCTTGCAAGTGTTGTTAGAATATCTATCAGGTTAAGTAGACCCCCTGAACAATAATCTCTTTCATTGTATTATTTATTGTTGACTGATTCTAGTGAACTAGAAATTTATAAAGAGGAAATGAAGGTAGAAACTAAAAAGGAGTGGGATCAAGGCATGAAAGAGGAAATGGAATCCTTGTTAAATAACCAGACTTGGGACTTGGTTCTGTTACCTGCAAGAAAAAGAGCATTGCATAATAAATGGGTTTACAAGTTGAAGGAAGAAGATGGTGGAAAAAAAAGGTACAAGGTTAGACTTGTTGTAAAAGGGTTTGCATAAAAGAAAGGTATAGATTTTGATGAAATATTTTCTCCTGTTGTTAATATGACTTTAATTAGGACTATTTTATGTCTTGTGGTAGTGGAATATTTGCATCTTGAATAGTTAGATGTAAAAAAAACTTTTCTCCATGGGGATTTGGAGGAATAGATTTATATGCAGCAGCCATAGGGGTATGAGGTCAAAGGGAAGGAAATTTTTGTATGCAGGTTAAAGAAGATCTTTTATGGCCTAAAGCAAGATCCAAGGCACTGGTATTTGAAGTTTGATAGGTTTATGGAATAACAAGGTTATAGTAGAGGTCATTATGATCATTGTTCTTATTTTAAAAGGATAGAAAATGGAAGTTATATTATCTTGATATTGTATGTAGATGACATGCTTGTTGTAAGGTCTAATATGCAGGATATAAATGTGATCAAGAAGAAATTAGCTAATTCATTTGCGGTGAAGGATTTGGGTACTGCAAAGAAAATTCTTGGTATGAGAATAACAAGAGACAGAAAAAATAGCAAATTGACATTATCTCAGGGTGAGTACATAGAGAAGGTGTTGGAGAGGTTTAGAATGTATAATGAAAAACCAATTAGTACACCTTTGGATATCCATTTCAAATTAACCAAATAAATGTGTCCCAAGACACAAGAGGAGATAAAATACATGTCTAGGATCCCTTATTCATCAACAATTGGCAGCTTGATGAATGTGATGGTTTGCACAAGACAAAATATTTCACATGCAGTCGGAGTTGTGAGTAGGTATATGAAAAATCCAGGTACAAAAGATTGGGAGGCAGTAAAGTGGATTCTCGGGTATTTGAGAGGTACTTCTACTCATGTATTATGTTTTGGAGGTTCAGACACTATTCTACAAGGATATGTTGATTCAGATATGGCAGGTGATAAAGATAATGACAGAAGCACCACATGGTATGTTGTTATTGTAGGTGGAACAACAGTAAGTTCGATTTCGAAACTGCAAATTTTTTTTGCACTTTCAACAATAGAGGCAGAGTATGTTGCTGCTACAGAGGCTAGTAAAGAGATGATTTGGTTACAGAGGTTTATAGAGGAATTGGGAAAGAAGAAGGAGAATAACAGGTTGTATTGTGAAAATGAGAGTTCCATTCCTATTGAAAATAAATCAACCTTCCATTCAAAGACTAAGAATATACAACTTAGGTACCATTTCATATGATCTATCTTGGAAGATAGACATTTGAAGTTGGAAAAGATACATACTAGCCATAATCCTGCAAACATGTTAACAAAGGGAGTAACCAGGGAGAAACTAAGTTCCTTCTCAGTTTCAGTTGTCCTTCAAGCATCAAGGTGAAGATGAGAAATTTGCAGGGTCCAAGGTGGAGTATAGTCCAACAAGTACAATAACAGTGGAGTTGTTGTGATCAATATCCAAGTGGGAGATTATTGGTTGTGCATCCTGATTATCTTCATGATTCAGAGGTTTGTTTCAACCATGATTGGATTCCATTCCCTAATGGGGGGGTCTGGGGGGTATTTCCCCCCCACAACTGTCTCAAGGGGGGGTCCAGGTGGGGGTGGTGTCAATTTTTGTAGCCCCCCCCTAGTGGGGGATTTGAGAACAATGCCCTCGAAGCGAAATTTTGGGAAAAATTGCCTTGTAAAATATTGTAGTTTCATACTCAATCTAGATCGTTCATTATAAGGTCGCAGATTTGACGGTAGAACTTATTTTAGTGTTTTTTTCCCTAGAAGGCCACCCTCTCTTATGAGAGAATTGTATTTTCGACTTTGTATTATCACAAATATTGTATTATGAGAGAGGATAATGTGAGATAAAGTAGAAGAAGTTATAATGCGTGTGTTGTAGGTTGTATCCCTTCATTTTGCTAGATAATAATAAAAAGGAAGGACTTGGTAATTTCTTTGGTGGACATAGCCCACACTGGGTGAACCATGTATATATGTGTCTCTATTGTATTGTGTATCTTCTGTGTATTATTTCCGCATTTGTTTTATTTTATTGCTCCGCGATCCTGTTTTTCTAGCACTTTGACCTAGCAAATAATTTCTTTGGTCAAGCATCCAATGAACTAAATATCTTTGTGGTGTAGTTGTTCTACATTTGATTTTGTTTTGAGTTTATTGCATGGTGTGATAACAGATTTACCTAAACATCCATCTTAACTTTATCATTGAACAAATTTCATATGAATAGTTGCAAGAACATGATGGCTCATATTCAATGTGAAATATTGTAACATGCGCCTAGTAATTGCATATCTAGTAGATGATGAAGATTTGGACTTTAAATGATTCTGCATTCAAAATTTCATCTTCTTTTACATTTTTCCATTTTATTTTTATTACCAAAATTTATTTGTTAATATAGGATATACTTTAATCTTTCATTTCTTGTACTTACATCTCTAAGTTTACACTCCCAGTTTAATGATTTAACATCCAAATTATGCATATAATTTGACTGACATTTTTGGTGCCACTGTCGGTGATATGCTAAAGGGATTAGAGCATAGGTAGGTTGATTTCACAAGTTTTTTTTTTGTGTGTGTAATTTAGTTAAAATTGCAACTTGAGGGAGGAGAAGCGGTAAGATACAAACATGACCTCACTGCAGAGTTTTTTGTAGTGTAAAAACTTGACACATTCAATTTAGTGAGTTTCTCTGAAGACTGTTGTTTCCTTTCATGTAAGTGGGTTTCAATTGTGAAGTGATAACTCATGTGAACAAATAAGCTAGTGACAACAGGGTCTTAGTAGCATGAGGGGTTCGAATACATGACATTTTTTCAAATTTCATAAGTTTTCTTTAAGGAATGTGTTTTCATTTCTATTGATTTATTTTCTTTATTCTAAGGTATTGTAAGATCCCCCATAGTAGTAAAACATTTATGAGTAGGAGCTATAGACCAACAAAAATAACTTGAAAATTTTCAATAATATTTTGAGCAAAGATAGACTTATCACTACAAGGAATTTCTTAAACCCTTGTCCAAAGTTAAAAATTGTCATGAGGGAGGAAACTACATCTTAAGAACTAGAGGCAATACATGAGCCCGATCCACAAGAAGAACACCTAGTATCCTTCCTTAAGCATCCTTGCAAGAATATAGAAGACTCATGGATAAAATCAAATGGATAACAGATGACACTAGAGCCAAAGATAGGAGAATTTCTTGCATTTTTCGTCACCAGATCCCTTGTGCATTCAAGAGTTTCATGAGAAATTTTACAAAGAACTTTATGGCATGAATGATCCATATTTAGGAGCAGAACGAACTGATTAATAGACTGAATACCATAAACATGGAGATAGGAAGAATAACACAAATATCCAATGGACAATATCTTATGTTAAATAATGAAATAGGACGAAACTATAAAACTATAGAACTGAAACTTGCTCGAATGGTGGTAGCTATCTCTGAGAAGAGATGTGTCTGCTACGTGCATATGTATGAGAAGAATGGATTACAATGAGGCTCCAGAGGCCCTTTTCATATTACTCATGAATGTCAAAACCCTATACAACCAAAAAAATAACCCTAGAAGGTGAAACTCCAAAAGTCAAGTGGGCCCTATGGGTAAGTTGGTGTAATTTGGTACCTCAAATTCCTAGGGTCATAAATTTTTCATATGACCTCCTTTTTAGGTGCGTGATAGCTCATTGGAAAGGTATTTTAGAGAGATACACATTTCTTCATCAGACTCTGACTTTGTCTACATTCTGACTAAGGCGAGTAAAAAAAACAATGTATAGGGCCCCAAAACAGACCTGGAAGTACAACAACATGTGTTGACATGAAAACATACAAAATAATCCAGTTGGATTAGGCAAGAGGTCACCTGTATCCACCTGGAGAAGGTGTGAGGCTTCAGACAACTCCAAAAGTGTAGAACTCACAATTATAAAGTAGTACAGAAAGACGTTCTAAATAATAAAAGGACACGAGGAGCCAGTTGGAATAGGTGGGTGGCCACCAATATCCACCTGGATCAATCCTCCCCCCTTAGGAAGCAATGGTATACATTGCGTTGAGGTTTCCCATTAGGTGAGGAAACTTCTGTTGGATTTGGCCCCGGGTGAGCCACTTTCCTTGGTGTAGGAGTTGCCCTACCTTGACAACCCAAAAAAGTTATATTTGCTGCTGGTGAGTGCCCTTGACTTGTGTGTCCACTAGTTGATCGGTGGATGTTGTTGGAAACACCTACCACACTTAGAGGGGGGGGGTGAATGAGTGTGGGGCTCTTTTTCAAAAAACTTCCCTCTTACACAAAACTCATTAGTTAGCATTCAACATTTTACTCATTACTCATTGTTGTCATTTATAACCAGTTAGATGTGAACACATATCAACAACACATATTAGCAATATATCATCAACAATTCATCACCACAAGGAACACAAAGAACACAATATGTATGTGCAATTTTCTTTTTATTACGGACTACAATCCTTGGGGTTTTTCAGCAAAAAATGAATAGAGTGCAACTCTACAAGAGCAATAGCTCTATAATGCAAGACTCAGCTTACACACTCAACACCAACTGAGATGAGGCAAAAATCCTCAAAATATATCAATCTGCAATAGGTATGCAACCTGTCAGTAGTTCATCCCGCATGTGTACACACCCTAGCTCACTACAGCCCATGTATGTATGTGGCCAGGATATACAACAACCTTCATATACCTTCTGAGTTGTTATGTCTTATCCTTCAAGATTAATTCAGATCCTTTGCAATCAATTCATCATTCTCTTCTGTCTCTCACTATCCAAACTGACCACCATCCAATCACAACACATCTAAGCTCTTCAATGGCTTTCTTATACATCTCAACCATACATTATGAATGCTATTCAATCATGTATAAACAACAAGTATAATGTAGCCATCATATCAGTACTGAGTCACAAGAGTGTTGATCACTCCATCAACCAACACATACCACATCACAAAATCCATACCAAGAATACCTCAAGCATTCACCTCACAACAAAAAGGAACTTCCATCAAGAAAAATAATGCAACCATACCAAAGTTTCTATGGAAGATCTGAGTCCATAGAATGCATATCTGGAACCTGCTTCATCATCTAAGAGCTTGTCATCAGCTCAAACATAGATCTTCAAGACTTTATCAACTGTACACGCCCTATCCTCATTCATCCCACGTATGTACACACCCTGGATCAAAGAAACCCACGTATACCTCAAAAACTAGGGTTTCTAAACTTCTGAGACTTCTGTTGTCATGACCTCAGATTTATCGAGACTTTAATGCACTCATGAGATTGTCCAAACCATCTCTCTCTCATAATATATCTTCAATCATGCTCAAGAGATCTTCAACCATTGTATTTTCACAAGAGACCCTAGCCTCTTATTTATACTCTTCATCTTCTAGGTCACTTAACCCATATCTAGATCACTTCCTTATTTTAGGGTTAACCACCTTCTATAAATAGAAAGTTCTCCATTATTTTATTAAAATAATACTTCTTGATTTTGTCACTTTACTTTATCATTAAAATAATGATTTCTTCTTTTCAAGAACTTTGACTTCTTTGACCATTTGGGGCTTCAAGCCATCATATGGGGGTCCTCCAACTTTGTAAGGTCATAACTCTCAAACCGTGAGGAGTTATGTGACATTCCACATACCACCGGAAATGGCATGAAAATCACTATCCATCTAGGATAGTTTCACCAATAAAGTCACTGATCTTCATATAATTATTCTACATACAAGCATGGGTTCTCTCAACCACAACTCAACCACAAAGTGTCTTCCCATGAGGGATTTCACCATAAGGGAACCCCTTTAGAGTTCATCCATTTGTACTTCTTATTAATCATGACAAGACAATAATGAGTCATCAAACTATGCATAATATATCAAAGAATCCATCTTCATCATGTATCAATGACAACTCATTGATCCATCTTCATCTATGCATCTTGATCCATCTTCATCGATTGGTTTCCGCTTGACATCTATCATTCTCATCAAGGATAATACATATACATTGTTCATCAATCATCAATTAATCAAGATTATCAATCAATCAATCCATTGACATCAATCAATCACTTGACATCAATTAATCACTCAATCACTTGACATCAATCCTTTGACATCGAAATAATCAAACCATTGGCATCAATGACAACATGATCCAACAGATACTTGTTCCATACAGTTAGGGTTGAGCTCTATTGGTGTTAGTTGTTTGACGATCTCAAAGGTGTCCAATAACAGTGGAAAATATGGCCGAAGTAGGTCCACATTGAATATTGGATGCAGACCAAGGAAGGGTGGAGTATTGAGCTCAAAATCATTGCTACCCACAGTCTTGGTGATAGTTTATGGTCCATAACGAAGTGGGTGAAGCTTTTGATGGGGCCTGGTGAGACACTCCTTCTGCAAATGTAACCAAACTTTGTCACCAACCTGAAACTAGTGTGGTACCATGTGTTGATCATGGTGCTTCTTGTACTTAGCATTTGATTTCTGCAAAATCTCATGGACCTGTTGGCAGATGTGTTGAATTCACTCAATGAATCTGGTGGATTTTTCGATCGCAAATCAATCAGGGGAATATTCTTTATGTGCGGTAGCAAGAGGAAGTGCAACATCAATGGGTCCCAAGGGTTGGAATCCCAAACCCACCTGAAATGGGCTATGGTCGGTAGAACTATGGAGAGCCTTGTTGTAACTGTGTTGGACATATGGGATACTCTTGTCCCATGTATGGGGATGCTTAGAATTGTACATGTGCACAATCATCTGATTGACGACTTCAGTTTGGACATCGGTTTGGGGGTGGAAAGCAGTGGATTTTGTGATCTTGGTATCCAATAGAGACTAGAGACTCGACTAAAAGGTGTTGAGGAACCTGTTGTCTCAGTCGGAGATGATGGTCTGTGGTATCCCAAAGTGGACCCAAACCCGTTCGATGAAGAGCTTAGCAATATCTGTCACTGTGACATTCTTCTTACAAGATGTGAGGATGGCCGTCTTCAAAAACTGATCAATGAACACAAACATGCAGTCATTTCCATGCTTGGTGGATGGGAAACCAAACATGCAATCCATGGATATGGATTCACACGACTTCTCAAGAATAGGAAGATGGGTGTATAAGCCTTGCTTCTTGATGGTTGGCTTGGAAATGGCACAGGAAGTGCAAAATGTGATATACTTGCTGACGTCATGTTGAATTTTTGGCCAATAAAAATGTTTCTGAAGAACGACCACAATTTTATCTATGCCAAAATGTCCTGCCACTCAACTAAAGTAGGATTCCCAAATAAGATTTGCACTCTCACTTGTAGGAACACAGAGATGGCCTAGGTGGCATAAGAGTCTGTCTTGAATGTAAAAATCAGTGACAGTGGCACCTATACCCATGAGATGATATGTGGTGGTGAGTCTGGATCTTCTGGTAAAGTTGCGGTCACTCCGATGTTTCATGTCCGTGAGAATGGAGCATAGTGGTGAGCGCGGCCATAGGAGACCGACTGAGGTAGTCAATGACACGATTGGAGATACATATCTTATACTTGATGCTGATATGGAACTATTGTAGGTAGGTGGACTACTTCTAATGGCGGTCGTTCTGCAATTTCCCCTGTGTCTGTATGGACTGTATAGTCTTGTGATCAATGTGTATGATCGTCTCTTTCCCCATAATGTAATGTTTCCATTGATGACATGCTTGTACAATGGAATAGATTTCCTTGTCATATGTGGGGTATTTTCGGATAGTATCGGAGAGTGTCTCACTATGGTATGCCACCGGATGCCCATCCTGAGCGAGAATTGTAGCCACAGCATAGTCAGATGCATCAGTCTCAATATCGAATGGTTGTTGCATATCAGGTAAGGAGAGTACTGGAGATGAGAACAAACGATGTTTGAGATCATCAAATTCTCATTGTTTCTCCTTCCCCCACACAAACTTGGCCCGACCATTGCCCTTGGTAACCTGGATGAGGGCCCATACAATATGGGAGAATCCCAACATGAACCGTCGATAGAAATTAGCTAGTCCGAAGAAGCTATGAAGCTCGGTCAGTGTGGTCGAGGATAGATTCTCACGGATGACTTGTGTTTTAGTTGGATCAACATGTACCCCATGCTCATAAAAAATGTAGCCTAGGTATTGGACCTTGTTCATGCCAAAAGAGAATTTTTCCAAGTTGGCATAAAGCTTGTGTGGACGCAAAGTGCTCAAAATCTATTGAATATGCCGCATGTGCTCCTCCCACATTATTCTAAAGATGAGGATGTCATCCAAATATACTACCACAAATGAGTTGGTGAAGGGTCTCAATACATCATCCATCAACCTCATGAAAGTGGTTGGTGCATTTGTTAAGCCAAAGGGCATGACTAGCCTTTTGTAGAGACCTTCTTTAGACTTGAAGGTTGTCTTCTAGACATCAGTTGGTTCGATGGGAACCTGGTGGTAGCCAGACTTCAGGTCAATATTGTTGAAGAAATTTTCCCCCTTGAGTTGGTCAAGAAGGTCATCAATCCTAGGAATGGGGTAGCAGTTCCTGATTGTGATTTTGTTTAAGGCTCTGTAATCAATGCAGATTCGCCAAGTCCCATCCTTCTTCTGCACTAGTATAATCGAGCTTCTACAAGGGGAGGAGTTGGGTTTGATGTGCCCCTTTTGAAGAAGCTCTTGGATCTAATGCTTGATTTCATCATTATCCATCAACGAGAGTCGATAGATTGGTCCATTAGTTAGAGTGTGTCAGGGGTCAGATCAATTGGATGCTTGACTTGGAACTGTGTCGGTACCCCTATAGGTGAGGCGAAGATGTCTTTGTATTCTTCCACGATCTCCTCCACTTGCTTCTGCTACAAAGAGAGGCATTGTGTAGAGGCCAAGGAAGTGGCGGTGGCCCTCTTCTTATTGTGAGCATGGATCACAAAGAATACCAACTTCCTAGTCTATAAAATGACCTTACTACATTGCTTAGCAAAGATTAAAGAAATAGCAGTAGGCGGTGCCACCTTTGGGATCCTGTACAATTGTCTACCCAAAGTAATATTAACACCGCGGGGTCTAGACTCATACACAACATGACACTTTCAAAAATATGGTTGTCCTAAAAGAGCATTACAAAATTCAAGGGGATAAATATGACACAGTACCTCATCTTTGAAAGGCTTGATGTCATAGGGAATACGACACTATTGGCTGACATAGATATCTCTTACTTGAAGAAGCCAGCCGATGGTGTAGGGTTGTAGGTGTGGTGTCATTGGTAGGTTCATCTGCTTGATGACCTCTACTAAAATTAGGTTCTTCTGACTACTGTTGTCGACAATGAAATGAATCGGATCCCCCTTGACCCACATCTGTGAGTGAAAGAGGCATTCCCCTTCCTGTGGTTCTTCTGGTTCACTTGGCCGGAATTTGGTGGTAGCGACCATGGAAATGGGTTCAACATCGATAATCCACTTCCCTCCTTCAGGATTTCAATCAAAATCAGAATCGTCCTCTGACTCAAAAACCTTCATCTTGGCCACGAGGGACTACTTGGAGTGGCATTCATCAATGTTCTACCAAGGAATTTTATGGTACTCACACCATATTCTCATGTCCTTCTTCATCTTCTCATTGCCCTTCTTATTATGGCTTGAACAAATTTTCCTGAGGGAGGCCATCTCGACTTGGTCCCTTGATGTGTGGGTTCGGTTTTCCTTTTCCTTGCTTCGGATGTGAGGGGTTTACAAATCCAAACTCTCATCGTTTCCGCTTAAATTTATGCTCAATATTGACAGCATATCTATAAGTCGTGACCAATGAGGCAATGCCCATGAACTACATTTCTGTTTGAATGTATCTATAAAAACAACCATGGTATTTGAGCACTAGATTCCGCTCAAAATATTTGATACCCAATTTGGTGCATAGGCTATGGAAAATATTGGTTAAGTATGGTACTTTCTAGTCCCTTTCTTGACGTAGGGTGATCCATCTAATGTACTGGTCCTTGTAGCTTCCAACAAGGTAGTATTGTTCTTTAATGGAATCTTGGAAGGAATCCCATGTAGGGGCCACCAAAAAGATTGCAGATTCCTCCACGCCCCTTTGCTCAGAGTAAGTATCCCATGAGTCTTTAACATGGGGAACAACCTTGAGGAGTGCAAAAGTGATCTTTTCCCTATCAGAAAAATTGTGGACCGAAAAATATCCTTCGAGTAGATTCAACCATTTATCTACAACATCTGGATCTATCAGTCCTTCAAATAATGGAATATCAAAGTTTACCTATACCTTGAAGGGGGTTGCATGGCCACTTGATGAATATGTTTCTCTCGTGGGAAACCGTCGAAGGATCTGCACAAAGTTGTCCATCATTTCGTTCCTTTGTCGTGTGATGGATTCCTCGAGCAACATTTTAATAGGATCTCCTTCTTTGTCATATTTCTTTTCATCTCCCATGGATTTTTGTCGATCTCGGTGTGACTGATCTGGTAATGGATCGATTTGTTCAAGTCCCAACTTCTTGTACCCAGACCTTTTCGAGGACATGCACAAACAAAAATAAATTAAGAGCAGACCGCTCTGATACCACTGATCCAGATTTTGGAGCAGAATGAACTGATTAATAGATTGAATACAATAAACATAGAGATAGGAATAATAACAAAAATATCTAGTGAAAAATATCTTCTATTAAATAATGAAATAGGCTGAAACTATAAAGCTAGAGAACTGAAACTTGCTTGAATGGTGGTAGCTATCTCTGAGAAGAGATGTGGCTACTATGTTCATCCTTCTGAGCAGAATGGATTACAATGAGGCTCTAGAGGACGTTTTCAAATTACTCATGAATGCCAAAACCCTAGACATCCAAAAACCTAACCCTAGAAGGTGAAACACCAAAAGTCATGTGGGCCCTATGGGTAAGTTGGTGTAATTTGGTACCTCAACTTCCTAGGGTCATAAATTTTTCATACGACCTCCATTTTAGGTGCGTGATAGCCCATTGGAAAGGTCTTTCAGAGAACTACACATTTCACCGTGAGACTTTAAATCCATCTATAGTTTGATTGTGGTGTGTTAAAAAAACAACGTTTAGGACCCCAAAACAACCCTGGAAGTACAACAATATGCGATGACATGAAAAAATACAAAATAATCCATTTGGATTAGGCAAAAGGCCACCCGTATCCACCTAGAGAATTTGTGAGGATTTAGAAAGCCCAAGAAGTGTAGAACTCACAATTATAAAGCAGTTCAAAAAGACGTGTTGAATAAAAAATGGACACGAGGAGCCAGTTGGAATAGGTGGGTGGCCACCAATATCCACCTGGATAAATGACAACCAAAGAGAGTTGACGAGAAAAAGACCATATTGAGATTTGGTTCCACACAGTCACGAGGACACCATACTTCCTCATTGTTTGACATTTCTTGGCACCATCTCTACTAGAACAAATGGTCTATCATATCTCGATAATCATGGAGGTATAGTTTTAAAATTTAGATATGAGTTTAACAAAGACCATGTTGCATAAATGGATGAAATGAAAATTGTTATGGATAAAATATCACCAATTTTATGGAAAATTGTCGCTACGATCTGCCTATTGATTCTAGAAAGACAAAGGGATATATTTCTATGGCTTTCCTAGATCTAAACAAAAAAATACTTTTATACCAAGAGGGGAGAGAATGACATACCTTACTTATAAAGGTTATTCTTGTATGTCTTGGTTGTTGCAGATCTTGAGCTCCAACTCCATTCCTTGCAACCTTCTCCATGTACACAAGCAACAAACAAACACCAATATACGTCTTCTCCTAGTATTAAAAATTACCAATTTAATTCATATCTAAGTTGATATATTCATTACAAGACTAGATGTAAACATTCATGAACATAACACACATATTTATGGAGAAAACCAATGATATGTTATCTCAAAATGCTAAGAATACATAAAACATCATACCTTTAGTGTAGATGCATCCTCCTTGGCCTCTTTTCTCCTTGTTGGCACAAGGGCAGACCCAGGGTTCAATGCTTCAACAACACACCAACAAAATGCTAACTACCAACCCTTTCTAAAACACTTGCAAAGTAGATGAAGTCTCACCCAAGGTAGAGGCAGGGGTGGTTGCAGGACTCAAATGTTTGCAGCCTAGCTGGGACACAAATATGTGATTATACCACTTAACAAAGCACTTAGCAATTAACATTCATCAGTAATTTACCCTTATTCACATCGCAGATCCAAACCCTAATTACAGAAAAACACAGTATTATACCAGATCTAACACATCTAAGCACTTAGCATATGGAAAACGATCAGATCTAGCATTTATTCACAACATTTAAACACTAAAATATCATACTAGGTTCATCTAAACATTCATTACTGCACTTAAGCTTAAATTACAGACACAAGACAATAACTAGAATGCACAAAGAAACCATAACACATGATATATGTGGTTCACCCCAATGTGGGGCTATGTTCACCAACTCTTCTCTTCCTTATTATCTCCTCTCAATATTCTACAAGAACAGAGCCACCGGAACCCACTCCGCATAGGACAGGAGATCTGCACGCACCTCGCCAGATCCTCCTTCCCTGAGGTAGGTTTAAGCACAAATCCTTCTTACAATCGCTTTCACTTAGCTCTGCAAGTCTAAACATATACTGTGCATAAAGCCTTTGCAATCACATAGATAGAATTCTATCACTTAGCATCTTCCTCTTTCTTACATCACCTAGCTATCTATTTATACATTACAAAATGGGCCTAAACATGGGTAAACCCATGGGACGACATCCCATACCCGTTATATAAACCCTAATCCCAAAAAATGCCCTAAAAAGGGGCCAAGATACCATGATCTCTGCTTCGAGTTGTGCTCCACCTTTGACCAGCTTGTCTAAGTCCCAAAAGAGTTTCAACATGACCAAGGATGTCCAAAACTTGGTCAAAGGCCAACAGGCCCCCAACACTCACCTGTGACTCATCCTGAGTCAGTCTGGTTTGGGTAACTCTACCTCAAAAGCCTCGAGCTTGGCTCGAGCTGCTTCAACCTGTTGCTGCACCAAGGCCTCCTGCTCGACGAACTATTGAATAACTACCTTGTTCATAGGTCCCTCTAAGCATTGTTCTACCGAAGTGACTACTTGTTCTAGATAGTCTCCTCGACCTTCAATCTCCTAAAAAAGTAGGCAAGATGCATCCTGGACTGGTTGGAGCTTCTGAGTCACTTCCATGACTTTTCTTTGTATGGCATGGACCTGATGTTGAGCCATGCATTGTTCTTGGGATCTTTTTGTCCTCTCTACTACTGACAAGAGTTTCAACTGTGCTTGTACTGCTATTGCTTGCTTCTTTTCTTCCTGGATCTGCGACTCCAGTATCTTCAGTTTAGGGTCCTCGGTAAGGCGCTCATAAGTCTACACACTGTGACTTCTTAGTTGTTTACATTCTATGGCTAATGCTTTGATCCTTTCAACTTGTTATCACTTAAATTTCGTCTGCACATGGCGACAAGAACTCTGCATCGTCAAAACAGGAATGAAGTTATTCATGGCACAGGATTAAATCCACAACATTGCAAAAGGGTAAAAAAACTATACAAAATAACCAAAAAATTTAAGGGCGCTTTACAGAATCTGGATGCGCGCGCATATGCGCGTAACAACAACGTACAATGTGCGCATGAGCGCACGATGCGCGGCTGTTGAGCGAAAAACCCACGCACCTGCTAAACGGCGCATTTATTGAAATTGGTCGACCTCCCAACCATTAATGGATCAGCTCCCAAGCCGATTTGACATCAAATATGAGCTGAATCTGCATGGTAGGCTGGTCAAAGACCTAATTGAGCCCTAAAGAGCCCCTTTTCACACTCCAAAGAGGTTACATAATCACCCAATGCCATGCTATAAAAACCCATGAAGAACCATCATTTTCTCAAGGAATTTCATGTATTGTTATGCTGCTAAGATTGCTAAGGACTCATTCTTTGGCAAGAACATAATTAGCACCATTTCATTGAGCTATTCACCTTTCTCTTGAGTGGATAAGCTTGGAGTTCTTTCACCCACATTTTCATCTTTTCATTGTAAGGAGAGCAAGCTTGTGAGGGCCTCAAGAGCCTTCCATTGGAGAAAGAAGGGACCCAA